>JABFPT010000281.1:5276-15829 GCA_022817245.1 Nixonia krombeini | reverse complement strand
TCTTTACGAACTTATTGCGTTCAATACAATTATTCTCTAAATGCGAATTATAGAAAATGGGCATATAAAAATTAGGAAACGAAACCTCGTTACATATTCTACGCAAAAGCGATGAAAAGACTAGACACAAGCGAAAAGTGAATTCAGGTCATTTGAAAAACTTGGATAATCGATGAAACTGAATCCCGCACGGGCAATCGTTTGGTCCGTCTAACCGTTCTGCGCAAAGTACAATTAGCATGTCGCGTCGGCGGCTGATGTTCCCCCGTCGCCGCGTTCCATCGACACGGTCTACGACAAGTTTTCCACTTTCTGTTTAATTTGCGCGAAGAGAACAAGTTAAAACTGGTAGTCTTCTTGAACCGGACGCGTAGTCTCAAGTAGGTAAATACACTCGCGCACGTACGGTACTTGCACAAGAGGATCCGACGACGACGATAGGCGGGCGAAACTTCGAGATAAAGGTCAAAGATTTATTTATGTGTCGGCTGGCCTTGTTTTTAATCATTGGCTGTCGGTACCGAAGGAATTTGCGAGATTTACGGCGCGCGAATTTTCATCGTGTCGCTCGACGGTGCAAATGTTCGCAGCGACGAGAAGCAGATGAAGCCCTTAATAACGGTCTCGAAGATTATTTATCCGGATACACATTGTATCTCGCATGCTTTATTCGTTTCCGACCAATCGGCGGCTTCGCGCACAGTCCGCATTCGCCTAACGAACTTTTTACGATAAATCAACTTTAATCACGCCCGCGTCCATTGTTCACCCGGACAAATAAATTGCAATAAACAATGCCAGGTATTAATAACGCATTACGACTCTTGCAAGGTTGAGGAGTCGCGACGCGGTATCAGCGAGCGACGTTCCGTTTATCTCGCGTCTGCGAAAGTTTGTATGCCAAAGGAGATATAAATACAGGTGAATCATTGGCAGGAATCTTCGGGCGAGTTTTAATGCTAAACAATCTCTCTCTCTCTCTCTCTCCTTGGCCTGCGGATTTGATTGCTATCCGCCGTCTGGTCGCCGAAGGAAATGTTAGAAGTTCAAAATCGCTGTATTTGAGAATCGTCCGTTTTCGCGCTGTTCCGCGAATAATTAATAACCGATAAAAATAGCGTTAATTTACGGCGGTGGCGTGTCCCGCGATTAAACACGCTCCAGTGAATCGTCCGATCGTTTGGGTAACACGCGAGCAAAACGACGGGAACCAGCTCGCCGATAGTCGTCATAAAAGGCTCTCGAATCGGTTTGAATAAAACGTCTGATACGTGTCTGATTGCGAGACATGCAATACGAGCGTCTATCGGCGGACAGTGACATTGCGTGACTTCGATAGTTTGTAAGGGAATCTGGTACTAATTGCGCCTTCCTTGTACTCCCTCTTCGTCGCATCCTGTATTATCACGCTCGGTGAACCAGCGAACTCGAGTCATTTGGCTTGCGCCGCTCTCGAACCGGTCTAATTACATCGGCGCGAAACAAGCGCGGGGCAATGCACCTTTTTATTATTTAATACATTACTTGATGGACGCGCAACGCGAAACGACGAGCATTTTCAATCGCATCCCGGTGATTGAATAGTTGTTAAATAATGTTCATAAATAAAGTTTAACAGAAATGATCGAAAGGCACGTTTTGTTTGTCCGAGATAGTAAAAAGAATGCAAAAGAATTCTTTCACATAGCGCAAACCGCAAACACGTCACGTCACGTACTTTTCCAGACGAGAGCGCGGTTATTGTTCACGCGGCTTCCATGAGTTTTGCTCCTCTTTCGACGTTTAAAAAGATCGCCATAATGCGCGATTATTACTGCGCATGTGTCGAGCTTTCAGAAAAGGAAGCAGGCACGGAACTGCGGATACCAAAATCAGTTCAGGTGACCTTGGCGATTGTAGCCCTATGATCACATTCACGCAACTAGAAATTAGCCTCCTTTGACACCGGTGGACCACTATTCAGTATTATAATATACAGGAAGACCGTAAACATACGGTCAACTGCTCTACTTTGAATTCATTTGAAAATTTCTCATTCACCAATTTTGGTATCTTTCTACAAACTGTACGCTAATAACGATCATTGTCAATGAATTAATTGACGATTATAAAAGAATCGGTAGAAGGTAAAAAAACAATTGAAAATAAACAAGGCATTATAACATCGTTGTCAGGAAGTTGATAATTTCAGTGTCTATTTTACGAATAATAGTTCAATGTAACAAATAGTCTTTGTTACAAATTATTGCCGTCGTAACACAGCGCTTGTACATAGTCGACGACAATGCAGTGTGCAATAAATCGTCAATACTACGGCGTACGGCCATTCTCGGTCGCGGCTTGTTGTTCCCTATCGCAAATGGTTGCAGCGTCGCTAATTATCGTGACCGTGACGGTGTTTCGGCGGGTAAATATAGAAGAGCGTCGCGGTAGAGTTCGATCGCGCGTCACAAGTGAATCTAGTCTGAGTATGGTCGGGCCAGGTTGCATCTGCCTGCCGTTCGGTCAATGGGCATGATTCACCGTCCGTTACGAGAAAGGAAATATCTTCTGACAAGTTCAAAGAACATGACGGTCATGAGCGACATGCTCAGTCGGCGGGAAGTGTCTGGAAAGCGGCAGGAGCGCCGACCAGCCAAGGCCTTCGTTGCATTTCAGGAATCGCAAAAGTAGAGGCATTGTTGGAGGAAGGTAATAAAAGTGGTGAAATCGTGAAACGGAGAGAGAAAAGAATGGGGAGAGAGCAAGGTAGACGGAGAAAGAGATAGGGAGAGAAAAAGAGAGGTAGACGGAGAAGTGGAGCGCGTGTAAAAAAGCGTTTCTTTCTTCAAACGTAATCTCGCCTTCAATCGGCGTCCGTGGAAAGGCATCGAGAGCAAGAAGAAGCAGCGGTCTAAGTTGATTAAAAAGAGAGAGCGATATTCCCCTCCACGTGGCTAAACTTCAATGGAGGATGGTAGGTTGAATCATCACAAGCCTATACATTACACGGTCGTAAGTTGGGCCACTGACACCGTCGTTTACCATTCGTCGACCGTACGACACTGTCGGCAGGTGTCTCGGATATGGCTTGAATGTATGGATCACACATTCGAAAAACCTTAGTCGCGCTTACAATTAGTGTCGCATCCAGCGTGCGACATTCAATTACCATGCAAAACGTAACGCAAATATATACCGTACATTATTTACGGTAGAAGCTGACCCCTGCAGCATCATCGTCCGCTGGGTAATGGAAAGCCATTGCGAAACGTCGCATCTCGCGATGAATTTCTGTTCGTGGAAATGAACGACGATCGTTCCTCTCATTGGAATCAGAAAAACTGACGAGACTCGTTGACCCCGCGCGACTGGGTTGATTGAATTTTTCCGCCGTTAATTCGATCAAATGGGGATTCAAGGAAACGGTTGCGTAAGTTTCCCAGAACGATGCGCAGTTCCTTGGGTGTTTGCCGCTGCCATTTCTAGGTCATGCAATCATCCACAGAGAGCGTCGTCGCTCGCCTAGTTTGTGTCGCAATTACTCCGCAACGCATTATCTGACCCTGCTTTACGTAAAGATATGAGGAATACATTTTTGTGGTTAACGTGATAAAATCGTAGATACTGCGTCTTTTATTCAGAAATTATTTCGCCGCTAGAGTTTCATAACGATTCGTCGACGTTATCGTACTTTTATGCTTGCCTTAATTAAGTAATTATATTAGCTTTTATATATTGAAAGTACGAGTGATCGAAACAACGCAACGCGTTGTTTCATCTTTGACGAGTACACGGTATTTCCGTTATCACAGCCACTTTCTCGTAAGTATGTCGCTTTTCTGCGTAGGTGCTGCTTTACTGCAAAAGCCGACGTATGAATGTCTTTAAGGTCAACGCGAGATCAAGTTCCTAGTAAAGACACTCGGCTGCATTTTTATTCTCTTCTTCGATTACGTGTTAATTCATAATAACAACGCACACACTCGTGCAGTTGTCACTTGTACCTTTATCTTGCTAATAGACGTTACATGAAATTGTTTTAGTGTGGTTAGAATACAGTGGAATTGCATTTAACTCAATATATCGCTTTTTATTGTCTTTCAGAAAAGAAACTATGCTGAATATGTTAACGTAAACACTTAATTAAAAAATTTCATATATGCTTTCTATACTTTTTTTTTTCTCTTCTGCTACTTAAGTAGATAAGTTGTCTACGATTAAATGTTGTCCACATGCACAAGTATTATTTTTTATATGATTACTCGTTCTTCTTTCGACGGCAAATATGGCACGCATAAAATTATACAGATATCACTTGTAACGGTAAGCAAGAGATAATTTTCACACCGTTTCAAGTCACAAGGTTTGACGTTACTAAGAAAGTCGAAAGTACAAACGTCGAACGCATCGAAAAGAATGATGCGCCGATGTATCGCGTATGGGGCCATGTTGGCCGCGGGGTGAATGGAGAATCACGTGCAGAATTTGGTCTTTCGCTCGGGGACTGTTCGAGCCACTTTGGGAGCGATCTGGCGTTTTTGTCACAATCAGACCCATTTGAGCACATTGGTCGCATTAGGGTAGCCGACCGGCTGGAATACGAAAGCCGGGATCGCGTATAGCGCTTCTTATCCTTTCGAGACTGCTTGATTTACCGGGCCGTTCTGGTGCCCGATGCGTTCCAGGCATATCATGGCTTGTATTTTACTCCTTCAAATGACCAAAAACATCGAGCCATTGATCCCTTGTCACGGCGTTCGCGATGGAAATAAAAATACTTTCGTTGCCCCCTCCGTCCCTTGCAGACTTGAAAAAAGTGCCCACAGTCTTTGCTCGTTTGGCGCGTAGATGTATCGCGTGACGTCCCACGTGACGCAGTCCCGATGGCAAAAACGTCGACGGTGCGTGCGGTGGCGAAAAGCGCTGTGAAAATAACGAGTCAATGATATTACCTCGAGACCAGTCCCCCTGTCCCCCGAGAAAATGATCACTCCAGCGTTATTGATTATTCAGACCGGCCGCATTTGAATGCGCGCTTTGCATTGAAAGACCGCTCGCGGATAAACGGTTGGCATCTTCTTTCGGAAACTTCCTTGTTCGGCAAAGCGTTCGTATGCCGCGCATCGTGGTTTTTTGCAGTTCACCTGCGGAGAGGAATAATCGTCCTCGAGCGTCGGGCATGACGGAGTCGACGATACAAAACAGTGATCCTCTCGGCGCTGCTATCAGCCGCTCCATTCATGCAGCGTCGACGAGCCTGACCACTTAATATGGTAGCCTGCCGCCAATCTCTGCATGGCAAAAACCTGCCGGCCCGGCAGAGCGGTACGAATGGCCGGTCCCGAGCATCCTGTTTACGAAGCGCCGATTTAGGCAATCGCGGGAAGGAGGCAGATAAGGGCCGACGTCGACTAAATCTCGCTCCTCGGCGAGCAGCCGTGCGCATCTGGCCGAGTAATTATATATTAGCGGCGACGCGGGTTCGTGTCATCCACAGAAATCCCGCATCGCCCGAGCGTCACCCACGACGAATATACCCAAACTGGGGGTTCTTTCTCCTGTCGATGCTCTCCAGCATTTTCCTAGTTCGAGGTTGCGAGCGACTGTCGACGTTCGTTGATTCGAACCGCGTTGGTTCTCCGCCTGTGGACATACTCCGCGTAGGGAGCGGCGTAACGGCGTGTAATTTGACGCGGCAATTTTTCCACGGCGGCACGTAGCAATTCCCACGACGCTTCTCCTCCCTCTCGCGGCGGAGCTGATTAACTAGATGAAACGAAAGGGAACCCTGCGTCTCATTGCGTGTCGCGTATAATCGCCGCACGCTGCGTTTCATCAATTGCCGTCGCTTATAGATTCGTTCTCCCTTGGCGGCCGTGAGTCGCGACGATCCGAGGAAGTCCCGGAGGAAAAAAGGAGCGGTGAGTAATGATGAAGGGCACGAAAGTCTCCGATGCCGTGTACCACCTGAGCCGTCCACAGCACGGCAAATAAAGCGATTTTTCAAAGGGAAGTTGGAATCGGAGCGCGCGTTCCCCGCACGCCGACGCTCCGTGAGAGAGAGAGAGGGGGGGGGGGAGATAGAAATAGAGAGCTGGGGAAAATAATGCGGTAGCGCGGCGCGTGGAATTTTCCTCCGACGTAGGCCGAGTTCCCAGTGTCTACGCAATTTCCTCCCCTTTCTTCATTCAACAGCCCTCCGTTTCGTTGAAAATCTCCCGTTCCTCTTCATTTAAGCGGCGCGCACTCTTTCCACAAGCTCACCGTTTTCTTTTCACGGCGAAACAATGTCCCGCGGGTGTCTCCATTCTCAGGGATCCTCGTGCTCCGGCTACGCGTTCGACCAAGCTCCCTCGGCCGTCCCGCATTAGAACAGTTTAGAGGCGAGATTTACTCGGCACACGTGTGCCAGCGGTGCGCGCCCCGCGTCCCATATATCCGCGTAACAAGACAACAGTACTCTTTATATGGACCGAACGCGAAGTTTATATACGAAAGAGTGGCCGCACATGCCATAATACAACGTCGACGTACCTGCCGATGCGTGCGCGTATGTCGCCGACTGTGTGCGTGCACGTGTCCTTACGCACACGCGCCTCGGCTACACCTATGTACGCGCGATTCTCCGCATCGTTTCGAAAATCGACCTTTTCCCTTACCAGCTCGCCTTTGCATTCTACACCGTTTTCTGAATAAAGGGCCACTCTGTATTACATTGTTTGAAGCTTATTTATGGACGGGATGACGGCCGCGAACACGTCGCTTATGGCCGTGTATGCAGATTTATCTTTGACTTCTTGCGACACGCCGCTTATCCGGGGTGACCACCACGCATTCCCGATACCTTCGGACCGCTCCAGCTACTACTCACTCTCAAACATCGCGCCGACCAACACTTTTGAAAACCGCGACCACGCCGAGTCGTCCGACAGGTTTTTACGCACGCGCTCCTCCAACAATCCTGTACACAATTAGAAATAATTTTGTTCCGATCGGGGATTTTAATTTGAGAGTACATACAAATCGGGCGGGAGGTGTAGAAGACGAATCACTTGGAACATGTTTGGAACTCGTTCTAAATATCAGCGGCTCGGATGAACTTGATATTTACACCCGCGTATAAAAGTAGTTGTCAAAATAGCGTGTTATGATAAATAAAGTGGTGAAAAATAGTGTGTGTAATGATGTGCAATGTTATTGAATCATACACTTTTATGATATTTGTTAACCGTAACCCCAGATGAGAGAATACTTCTTCTCGTAAGAGATTAAGGATTGGAGGCAATTGATGACATTTGCATTTCTTACAACTGCTCAGTCGATATTACGCCAAACATCTCAAACGAAAGTAGGCCTAAAAGCGCTGTATCGCAAGTATGCAACGCTGACTTTAAACTAGCCTGACGTTGGATCTGATATACGCAACACTACCAAGACTGATCTCACATGCATTATGCATGTGCCAATACCCAATGACTGCGTAACTTTGTCTCACTTCTCTCTCCTCTTCCTTCTCCCCTTATTCTCCTCAACATCCCGAGCGATGCGAATTATTGGTTGCATGATGGCAAATTTCGAAAAGTCGCAGAAACCGCGACACCGAGTGGAATAATTTCTATCCGTATCAGTTCCAAAAGGATGAAATCGATGTTTAATCCCAACCTTGTTTTACGCGCGAATCGCGCCTATGATTTCTCGCCCGCGGGTACCCGATAAAAAGAACGCATACACCGGCATGCACCGGCAAGTCGTTTCCTCCACGATCTTCTTGTACGAGGGAAGTTACCCGCAATCATAATTTGCAGCCAATGCTCGGAGGAAGAAGAGAAAAGGGGTGAGGAGGAATTTTGATCGTCAAGCGCACGCGCACGGGAGGATTCTCGGAAAGTTACCGAGGAGGCGTTCAATGATTTCTTAATACACGGTAATTGCGAAAGCCTGATTAGAGGGTGGGGTCGGGTAAAGGACTGATAATGGGCGAGCCGCCCGCGCACATGAGGCGTCCATAATTCGCAACTCCTGCGGAACGATTATGGGACGAAAATTCGCAGGGAATGCTGCCGTTACTTTCGCCGCGGACGGCCAACGAGTGAGGCATGCGCTGACAATATTTTAAACTCTTTTTCGCGTTTTTTCTCCCTCGAATCCCTCCTCCCGCTCCGCTCTCGCCGTTCTTTTTTTACCGTCTACCGCGGCGCGTCGGACCAACCACTCTTCTGTCGGGCCCGTCGGCCCCTGTACTGAGAAGCTGGCATTGCAACGTCATAACCCAATGCGTCCGTCCATTGCTCGCGGTTTCATGCCTTTTTGCACCGGGAATCGAGAGAGGAGAAGACTTAATGGTGGATCGCGAGAAGTTTTATTGGAGAGGACGCTCCTGCAGGCTCGAAAAAAAACGAAGGAATGCCTTATAAAGGCTCGCTGGACGTCTATCGGGCTCTGCAGTTGCGCGCCAGCGGGACTTTGCCATCGTCAAAATATATGTTACTACGATGTTCTTACGACGCGATCTCTTCCCGCCAATTTCTCAGCACTTTTGACACTCCTGTACCTTTCCACTGCGGATCTGTCAATTTCTTCGAAAGAAATGGATATTTCAATGTATATCGACATCCTAAAAAGACGTTAAAAGAAGTGATATTTAGAAATGAAACTGGTTATAAACGAAGGAATTCCTGATTCACGCTGGTGTGATTGCGACTGGTTCGAAAGTGCTCTTCTCGAACCGTTTTACATACGGCGAACGTACGGATGACGAAGAAGTGGTCGGAAATAATTAACGAAGCGGTGACAAAAATACCGAGAAAGAAGAAACCAGGATTGCGCGTGTGTCTGTCTCTCTCCTGCGAACGAGATAATGAAACATGTCGACCACTGTCGGCTACGTCTCGCTCGGGGCGAGAGGGGAGGGACAGAACCGGGGTTGAGTGCAAGTCGATTTTGAATCGATCCTTCTCTTGGCGGGACTCTCGACCAACGATGTAATAAATTGCGATGCGTACACTTTGCGCAGTTACACGCGGCGCGCAGGAACATGTGATTTATCAAAGGTTCTCCCTCAGATCTTACACTTTGCGGACAAAAATCGGAAATCATTAAAGCCGCTGATTCAGATTCTTGCGCTTTCATTCATGATGCCGCCTTTCGCACCTGAGGATCATTTTCAACTTTCGTTTGCCATTGTTGCATACACTTTTTCGTCAGCAATACAATTATCTGACTTTGAAGTAATCAGGTTTACATCGAACGGAAAAGTTCCGTAATTGTAGAAACTCTGATGGTTTGAAATTTCGAATGAGATATGATTCATGCATTGGTCTTACCACGATAATTGCCAAAGGGCCAACATAAAGTTGACATTTTGGCGGGAATAATACGGTGACGCGGTTAAAGACGTAAAACTGCCAGTCATAATTATTTTCGTCAATGTCCGTTAAGTTTTTGCATGTCTTTGACCTTCGCTTTTGATAAGTGGTCCCGCGATGATAATTTGCTGAAATGTGTAAATCTTTAATTACACGATTAATATTTACAAAAACTATAAAAGTTATTCGTTGTATATCGAGGCGAAAAGCATCGAAAAGAATTACATATGTAAAAATCTGCATTATCATAATGCGATGGTAAAATGATGGTCATACGACGTTTGATGACCTTATAATAAATTCAGGCTCTTGATAAATTTATCACCGCAATAATATAAACGCATTAATTCAAAAAAGTTAACTTTTTCCTCGCCATTTCAAGTATGCGTGTTACTCATTAAAAAAAATAAATGTAACGTAATGATAAAAATAATGCTATACGTATATATCATAGGTATATATAAAATATATATGTGTATACATATATATATGTATATATATATATATACACACCACATCAGTAGTAGCATCGAGAAGCACCGCACGTCGAACCGTGTAAAGGTGTAGGTATGGTCGTTTTGCTACGTCTGCCGACAGTCTAGACCGTGGAAGTCTGGTTTCTCGTCTGGGAGGGACGGACGTCACCTTCGCCAAGTGAACTCACCTTTAAGGCTCTACGCCAGTCGCCCGATCGGTGATAAACCATCCAAAGGAACTCGTCCACCTATTACGGAATGAACGACATACCAATCGGGCTGATACTTTGCTCGCCTGTATTTTCATATTTTATTATGCGACGTTCTCGCGTTGGAAGGTCATATCGAGATTTATCAATAACCGATCTAACTTTCGCCATTAATCAAACAACCATCAATCGACGTTTCTGAAAATTAATTATCTTCAAATAGCGATTCTTTTCGTCGCTAAAGTTTTGCATAATTAATATAACTTTTCATTTTTCATGCACATAAAGCAATGATTAATTAAGCGATAAATATAATAACGAAGAGTGCGCGTTAATTAAGAAATTTTATTAGCGTGGAGGCATCCGCGTTTGTACACGTTTTATTGCAAATAATGAAAACATTATAATTAATAACTGTTGAAGCTGTAAATGTACGAGCCATGGTTCGGTTATAACAGGATCACGTTTAAAAAGTCCTCGGAACATGTTTCCAATTAGAGGAGCGTTAATACTGTTTAATT
>JABFPT010000280.1:18052-30459 GCA_022817245.1 Nixonia krombeini | reverse complement strand
GTTCTGCGTGCACTGATATAATGACGCGATGGCTATTTATTAATACAGAATTTTCCCGACTCGTGTTTTACCATCTACAATTTATTCAAAAGAGCAGTCGCATTGACCATTTGTCAAGCGGCCGCGTCGGTGAGCACACACACATTTGCACATGCGTACACAGAGTGTAAATGAAGCATGAATTCGAGCATTGAAATGAAACATCAATCGGTCGCCCCGTTGCGATTCACACGCGATTCGAGACTGCACATATTTAATGAGATAACTTATTGCGTTTGCTTAATTGAAAGTATTGCTGTAGATAAGCCGCGAAAACTCAAATAAAAGAAGTTAAAATAACATTCTGATTTGACCCAATTTATCAATTACATTTTAACTGATTAAAATAAATAGATTTCAACTAGCATTTGTTATAGAGACACTTCTAAATAGTAAGAAAGTAAGTAGCACAAATTGAATCAAGTGAATATTTTCTTACTTCAAATGTTTGTTTTTTTAATTATTGCAAAAAAATATTTCGAAAAATGCACAAAAACAGTAAACATGTTAAAGAAACATATTTTTTGAGTGTTGTAAATTGTATATATCATAATAAAGTTGTAATAACAATAACCTGATTTCATTCATTTTGCACTTAACATTTAATCTTACTGAACGTCAACCGAGATGCATATTTCGAGACGTTTCATTACAGCAAACGGTGGCTAAATGAATGTAATTAAATAAAGTTCAATATTTTTGTTGAGTAATTGAAATAAAAAGACCGGATGAGAGTAACGCAATTAAAAGCAGCAAGTACAAGTTCGAGCGAGGCACAAAGTGACGGTCGAGCACAAAATTGAAAATTTGCCGAAATGGATTTCGTGATAACTCTAGGGTACTAACACAATTATACATTTACCATGAGAACAAAATACACGCATATGAACAGTTTCTTTTTTATTTAAAAGTTGGCTAGATTTTATATTTAAATTTGAGAAAAGTTGACCGGTTGAGTCCGCTTTGCAATGTACATGCTCGGCAGCATTACTTTGTGTAAGAGATGAAATAATCCATACAAGAGAGGCGTATCATATTTTTGAATAATAGAGTCTCTAAGCGCGCAATACGAGGCGGAAAATCGTTCTTTAAGCGTATTATAGCGAACATCTTTGACGGAATTTTCGAGATCGTCCGGTTATGATAGTGCACTTCTCCCTCGCCTATGTCAAGTGTACCGAATGCAGGACTCGAGTGTTAAACGATCTACTCTTTCTTATCTCCCCTCCGCTCTTGGAGATTCGTCGGCCGCGTGCCTGGAATGTTCCGGCTGATCATCCGCGCGCTACTCCACTTCGCGCGTGCCGTAACGATCAATTCGCGCAGATCGATCGCATAAAATCGTTCTTCTTCATATATTTTTCCCCGTGATAATATTTTTCGCAACTCTGCACCCATTTTCCGTCTCAGTTATTGAAAATACCCGAATAAACGCGTGCGATATACTTCTCGGTTTGTTTGCCGCTCCATAGATAAATTAAAATAGTTTCCGAAACGACATTATTCTCGCGTTGACGTAGTTTCGTACATGACCGATGAATAAAACATAGCCACTTCGGCGTCCTCATGTAAAAATGGAAAACTGCGTGAAACAACTTAGCAACGTTGTCGTGTGTCTTTGTACTCCCCTTTTTTATCTCTGTACCTGTTCTACGTAATCTATCGGCCCTGGTGTTCCCTAAAAATGAATACGAAACTTTGACGGACTTTTTCTTCGTTATTCATTACCGTATTAAACGAGAGGAAGGAAAAAAGACGAAAGGCTATTAAAAGTTAGCTCAGATGATTTCGGAGGTCGCCAAGAAGCGAAGGGCGATACAATTATTTGACTTTCATTGGTGCTGACCGACTGGGATTAGGGTGGACGTGTTTGAGTATAGCAAGAGAAGGGTCATATTATTAAGGATCGTGATCCGTTCGCCACGACAGTGAGAAACTTTGTAAAAAAGCCATAAAAAACTTGCCGGAATCGGCTAACTTTTATACGTTTTTTTCCATCAGCTCCCTTTCCTCGCTGCAGTTTCATCGTTGAAAGAAGAGAATTTCCTCCTTTGTGCTTCGCCGCTCTCGTACTGAGTCCCATTTACCGCGATATCACATCGCCCCTTCAAAATTGAGGAACGCTTCAATCCCGGGCTTCGAAAATATGATTACGCCTGTTTTAATCGTATAGCTTTATCTACCGCATTTACGTTCAGCACGTATTGAAACCAACAGGGTTTACGATCTTACTCATCCTCCGTAATAAGAAAAAAGTAAATCGCGACCGTTTTTCAATTTAACCTCATACGACTTTCATTGCTTTCACAAATACCAATACGTTTGATTTCGCATAAATTTTCAGCCGTAGTAACGAAATATACAAAATTGTAGTTTACGGTTTTTAACTTTTATTTACCTTATTCAACGTGTCTTCATTAAGTAAGATCTGTTAAGTACCTGTCTTATATTTTGTTATTTTGCTCATGTCATTTCAGTCAAACTTTCACTTCTCCCTCCTTGAACATATTGTCATTTGACAGTGAGTCATATAATATGATATACAAATACTTTTAATTTTTAAATAATCCCTGCGGGTTACTTACTACTCTCGCAAAAATGCAGTAGAACTTTGTACCTACTTGGACATTCTAATTCAATATTTCAGCACTTATAAAATGTAACTCCGACCCAATACACCATTAACTCGTAGCAAATTATCACGGCACAAAAGCTTAGGATTTATGTGTGAAATACGAGAGTTGTTAATACCGTTATACTGGCCAACGGATGAAGCTGTAATATGTTATCAGACCTGGGTATTACTGCAGTCTCTTGCAATCAGTTCGCTAGTCTTTCCCATTGTCCTATGCACGCGATGGAGCTGGGCAGCGCGAAATCAACCGGTCCAGTCAAAAATTGCGGAAACTGAACGTGGATGTATAAAGACACATTACGTTTTAACATATTTTTAAGCAGAAATTAACGCACAGGTATAAGTAATCGCATTATATTTCCATCTGGCGAATGATTACATTCATCGAGACACATTTGCCGATATAGCGTTACCGAAAATATCGTCGATTATATGCGCAGCAATTGGAGATAATCAAACCCACTCGACATAATTAATCAGATTATTAACTATCGAGTCGGTCACGATTTGCCGAAAATAGGCATTTATTCGAATAATCACGCCGGATTATCGCAACATCATTTTGGCGCCTTGAAAACGCGAAACATCATGGTGCCTGCATTTTTAGAGATGCCGCTGGCTTTCAATGCCATGCTCGTATCGATTCATCGCGCGGCAACCAGATGACCCGACGAATGAATAATATAATGTTGCAGATATATGGTCGAGAGATGATAGCTCTCGATTTTCAATCGCGCCGTTAGCCGCCGGCCATACAGAGCGAAGTATGTGCATGCAAAGCGCTTGGGCAATAGCGAGGAAATAACTTCGTACGAGATAGGCGTGATACCGGTGAACCGGAGTGTGCTCGGGAATGCGGAAGATGATACAAAAATCAATGCGGGTATAAGAGTAATAACAATGATTTTTCATCTGATCAAAAATCCATTTCAGCGAAAACTTCAATTTGAAATATCAGGCATTTCTGTAACGCCATCTTAATGTCAAAAGCTGTGCTACAGACAAAAAAGTATATAAATACACATATATATCTATACGTATTATATACTTTCTGAATTGATTATTTCTCTTTTCAAAATGCTGCGTGAAATAATGCGCCAGGTGGCGCAAACGAAACCATATACAATTTCGTACACTTATAACGATGCGTACCGTGGTCTACGTAAACTTTGCATTTTATACGCCGCCAAATCCACGTTCGTTTTTCGCGTCGATATTAACGATGTTATTAATTTACAAAAGACAGACCGATAATTGAAAATCATTCACCACGAAAATCTGATCCATGCACGGTCGACTCCGAAACCCTGAGCGACGCGTATTAGTTCGCCGCTGTGCAATCCGCTCTTGTCAGAAGTTTTAAATCGAAAAGATCGGCCGCGTAGGCGAGCGCATGTGGGAAATTACGTGAAACGCATCGAGCGGAATTGGAGACGCACCGGGAGATTCGAATGGCGAATACAGCGCTTTGATTTCTCGCGTGAGTTACGAAATCAAATTTCTTGAACAACCGGAACGTTCCGAGAGGCGAGAACTGTGCACGGAAGCCCTTTACCCCGCGCGCAATATCTAGCGAACTCTTTCGCGCCCAGCTTTTCGATTTGACTTGGCCGCTGTGGCACACCTCTCGGTAAAGAAGGAAGCGAGGTTTAGTTTGCGCGATAACGAATAGTGTGAAGAGGAGTCGAGGGTGGGGGTGGGAGAAGGGGTGGAGAATTCCATCAAAAAATGAAAGTCGATAGAGCGTGTGACCTATAAAGGAACGCCACGAGGGAGAGGCAAGGATGGGAAAATTGGGGAGATCTATTTGAGGCGAAAGAATTGGGCGCGAGGAAAGACTGAACCACTGCGAGTGACGTGGGAGTAAACGAAAACGAATGGAAAAGTAGCCGGTTGGTTCGTTTGCTCGCTCCTTCCTTTGATAGTTTCTTACTAAGAAAAATGAAGATTTGATATTCCAACAAGTTACGTGGTCCGACGGTTGATTGCGAGTAACAAATGTTTTCCGAAAGAGTTTGACATTTGACGTTTACCTCAAGTAAATACTTGCTCGATCGAGTTAAAAAGTAATCAGTAAATTAAAAAGATATTATAAATTTTACATTTTTGCACAAATGAAAGAAAAAAAAACAGATAAGACAGTAAATCATAAAAAACGAGAAAAATACAGTTAAATAATTTTTCTGAAAACGATGCTGCAGGAAAAGTTTGAACGTTTGTCTTGCACGATAACGACACCTCGCACTTTGTCATCGTTCATTTCTGATACGGGACGTGCATCTATACCCAGAGTTGAGTTCATAAAGTTGTGAAAAAGTATTTAAATGACACTGTGTATACAAACGATACCGGGATGTCACGCATGACTATGCATGTTCGGATGCAATCATTCATAATTATACATAATTATGCTCCATCATGTACACATGATAATACATCTTCTTGTTGGTAGGTATATAAGAAGATACACCTAGTACTATCTATAGTGACGTCTATTACTAATGAAAAGATGGCATATAGTAGACACAAATATTCACAATTAACAACAGTTTCGGACTCGGTCTATTTCACCGTACTTACCGACTGCTATGCTCTACGCTTGCAATGAAACATTGATGACACTCAGACATGTTTGAACGTCTTATCTGTAGACTTTTCCCGTCGTGCACGTCAGAAGACGCGTTGTCTGTAATTCCCGCAGAAATAGCGTCAATTTATACGAAGAATCCAGAGATTGTACATGCCAGGAAATAATAGGCTCCCGACGAAATTGCTAGGTAAGACGCACCTGGCGTCTCCTCTGTTTGCTTACGTGCAAGCCATTCACCTCGCAGCCCGTTCCTTTCTTTCCAGAACGACGCCTTCCCGATAAGAAAAATATGCCCTTTATACGGGGTCGCCTCATACGTTTTCGGTGACATATTGCCGTGCGAGGCATCGAATCGACCGAATAACCAGGGCCGCTCTCCAAAAGAAGGTGCGACACGCCGCGATATGCAACGTCAATGCTCGAATGCCGCCGTGAAAAAGGAGCATGCCGTCGCAGCTGGGCTCTGAATAATTACGTCGTATCGAGTAAACCAATTGGTTTTGCGCGGTTAATTTCTATAGCAAAGTCGGCGGAGAAAGTTTTGTCTTCGCGTGATTAACAGCGACAATTTACTTCATTTTAATTGACTGCGCCGCGCCTTTCGCGTCATACCAGACAATTGACTGCAACGCGATTATCTTAACGACTAAGCTGTAATTAATTCAAATGATTTTTAGAAATATCGCCTTTGAAATATTAGAATTGTTGGGAGTTGCAGTGCTCGATTTCTTTAACAATAAATTATGCTGATAATTACCTGCTTTGACATAATTATTATAGTCACCATTCATATCTACTATTATTGCAAATTCTTAACAAAAACTTTTAAGCAGAAGGATGGTGACATCGAGATTCGTGAGATTGTCGTATAAACAACGCGTGTACTTATTAAAAGAAGAGACAATTTATTTATTATATAAAATAAAAATTTAACCAGCGAATATAACATTCGCACGTTAAATGTATCGCGTCTCGACGAAAAGTGATCGTTTTTCGTTTTGAATAATCATTCCTTTGGTCTGTATTTCTATTTTAAATTTTTATGAATGACGATATATATTGCATTATCTAAATTTGATCATATTTGAGTAATAATGTTTAGTGCTTCTGACATTTAACTCTAAATATCCGCACATGCAGCAACGTAACCGACTCTTGTACTCACAATAGATATGTAGCAGCAATGCGGTTAATTTTGGCAAATTAAAATGGGGTTGACTGAAATGTCGGTGTAAATAATGCATCCTCTGTTTGTAAAATACGGGCATACCATTCGAAAGTGTGTTACCACAGCAGTTGTATTGTTGAGATGAATAATTCCACGACTGACATTTGTCAAATACTTGATTCAAATATTTACCAAAATATTCCATTTGAAATGATGCACATACTATATTAGTTTAATCTGTACATAATTCACAGTTGAGCACTGTGTTCTCAAAGAGCGTGGAGACGAAGGTACAGTGTCACCCAATAAATCATGCCAGCGTAATGCGTAGACATAAACCATGTCTATATGTTATTACGGCAGATGCGAAGTGTAGGAACTGATAGTATAACCTACTGTGAGTTCCAATGTATTTGGTCACAGCTACCATAGATACGTGTCTACGGAGCTTGAAATCTAGAAGCAGATATATATATTTTGGTCGTGCGTATCTGCCGTGCGTGAACAGGCTGGATACCAACTTCGATATACCCACGTAAACGCGAACCGTGCTAACCCTTTTACAAAGACTGCGCAACGTATTTTTTTCATATATATTGCACGATACGATACGAAAATGAAATGCGTTATTGAAAAAAAGGAAACATGGATCCATAGTAGTGTAAAAAAATCTAGCTAACTCGAACGGAAAACTAGTTATAGTGAACTTGGCAATAAATGTGTTAAATCCATTTAATGACGTCCGCTTAACTCAATTGCCAATAGCTATGGTAACGTAATTTGCAGAAATTAAATCTTAAAATAAAATCAGCAGAAATTGTTAATATTTAATTATGAAGTACCGTGCAAATGAGTCACTTATTAATTGCACTTGATGTCGGATAATTAGTAATTATTGTATATTTCGCATATATATGTTATATCTATATTTCGCATTTGCTAATTATTTTAATTAATCAAGTTGCTCTTGATATTAAGAACTGTACAATTGGTTTTTCTGCTTACTTTCTTTTCTTTAATAAGATCTGAGTAATTGTTAATCTTGAAAGATGTATCTGGAAACTGTGTCTGACTAAATAGTTGACCTTTCTACTGAGGAAGATCAGAGACTGTGATCATTGATATAAAATACATTTTTTTGATGATCAGGAACAAATATTTATTAGCGAAACTGTTTTCATTAACTAATATTATATTTTGTATTTGCTAATAACTAATGACTAAACTTAAGTTAATTAAAAAACTAAAATTTTTTATGTGAGGATATAACTAAAAGTTAAAAAATTCCAGTTTTTCATATAAACTAGGGTATGTGTTGGTGAACATATTTTCACAAGTGGAAGTAAATGGGATAAATATCTCGCCATCTGCAGAATGAAAAGATTATGAGTGGGAACACTGCGTACACGGGCAATAAACTGGAATTATCAAATACAAAATGAAAAGTGAAATAATGGCATAGAAAATAAACAACAATTTTTGGTTTTTGATTTTAAGGAATTTTATAAAAGCTTCTTTTTCAACTTTTCAAAATTCAACGATATTGATGAAGATTAGTAATAAACGGTGTGGAAGAAATTACAATTATAAATCTCATTTAACTCTTCAGAAGATTATATTAATAAATGCAGAAAAAGTTTCACTTGTATAAAAGTTAATAAAATGATCATTTAACAGCGTTAAAGTAATGCACTTGCAATTATTAAATGAAACGGAAAATCAATTTCTTACGTAAGGTAATAAAAATAAAAAATTACAAGATGTTAAAATTGTAAGAATTATATACATGGTTAATTTATTACTAACGAAAGTACTCTTCTACGATGTACTTGTTAACAACAATTACATGTAAAATATGCTACTGTTTAGTCCCGACACTATAAAAATAAATATGTAATGTATAATGTGAATACAAATGAATTTAAAAAGAAGACGGTCTAAAAGAAAAATAATTGTGGTAATTTCTAGAATAGCTGTTCCTCAATATACCAAAAGAATGCAAGAAATTCACGCAGTATAAAAATAATGGCAGCAAAACTGTCTTTCACACTCGTGTCTCTTTGTAATAACGTAGCACCGCTTTAAGGGAAAAATCGTGAAAAGTGAAAAAGCAAAGTTGAAGATGAAACTGCTGCAAATCTTGAAAAGGCTTTGCTCGACTAAAAGCGGTACAGAGGGTGCTTATTGCGACTAAATAATACACCGCCAACTTGATTAATGTTGAAGAGAAAAAAGTGCAAGAGGAAAATCCAACTCAAATCCGGCCATTTCTAAAAAATAAACCGAACGGAATGATGCAAAACAGCATTGTTTTTCAAGATTTGTCTCCTCGTCATTGTTTACGTCCTTAATGCAGGTAAATGACAATAAACACTTTAAAATGATTAGACGAAATTCTTTTATCTGATGAAATATTAATATTGAAAACATATCAAATTGCAATGCATCAGGGTAATACGAATATACCCTTGGAATCACTAACGATGTTCTGCGTTCAGAGAGACATGCTTTCGTCACTCGCGTTCACATGCGCAGAACTGGAAGCACTTTTAAACGAGTAATTAATTATACCTTCCTCCGGAAGGGTTAATAGTAAGGTTTGATCTCGCAATTCAACTATCGATACGTTTTCAAGCACGATGTGTTTGGTTGAGAAACTGGGTCATTGTAACCGTGCAGCTGATGCGCCATTTTCCAGATACGCATACTTCGGCGTTAAAGGTTCCAGTGCAATCATTTGTCTCTTTATTTCATTTATTCGACACATTTTTTATTATTACCAGATGGTCAGAATAATAATTAGAACTTAATCAATTTCGGAAATACGTCCGTGAGAATTACATAATTACAACATCGCTAATTATTTTTGTGTGGATTAGGGAAGCGGTGTATGAACAGCGTGGAGCACAACTAACATTATGTCAAAGCGCGTCGTTTCCTAGCACTTGCCCGTTGCATGATGTATGAATTTCGAGGGGAAGGCCTGCGAATAAGCGGGATACTCAACGGGAACAAAGCTTTCAATATAATGTCTCCTTGAGAAAGAAATATATATGTATTTGCAAGAGTCGTGTTTTACCCGTATTACTACCTTTTATATCACCTCGTTCATATTTTACGTCCACGTCGTTATCTATGAACTTGCACACGAAAAGAAACGAGGTCCAAGTATTACAACGGATCACACGCATGCAAATAACGATATTAACATATCAAACCCGATGGAATAATACATTAACGTACGCGTGACCCAAATGCGATTAGAGTTAATTATCAACGCTTTATCCTCATCACGCTAACTCCTTCGTTCAAGCTGTACACGTCTCGGTCCGCATCCCACTGACTGACATGTTTAAATCAAAACGACACGTTAATTGGGACAAATGCATCATAAACAGCGAAAATCACGGCACAATCACGTGCGAACTTCCTTCGGCCCTAAATTAGTTCTGGAAAATGTCACTCGGCTGGATATTCGTTTAATTACGGGAAGCCCGTTTAAAAGGGAAAGGTGATCGGCTCGTTAGTTGGCGATGAGGTTACAGCGCAATTTGCAATACAAAATTTAAATGGGAAGTCGAAAGTAATTGAAGCGCACCCATTTCTCTTCCTTATCGGATGAGATTCGCCAGCAACGTCAACCCGTCCTCGAAGACTAGTTAATTCTCAATTACGTTACGTTAAAGGGACGTCTCGTAGCGGCTCGGAGAACTGCGACTTGCATCCTTAATTCTGCCTCTTGAAGCCACCCAATTCGCGGGCCTCGTCTCACCGCCCAGACACCGAGCTAACCGGGGAAAAATGACAAACGGGGAAAAAAGAGCGGATGTTTGCAATTTAAACGATTCCGGGCAAATGCAGCCTTAATTTCTCACTATTATATTTTTTCCATTTGCGAATGTAGGCAAATACTCCTTCGATATATAACACCGGATACGTCGAGAGTTGTCTTGAGCGTCGTCACTGAAAACCGACCATTTCGCGCATTTAATATTCCCCTCCTGAATTAATTCATGGCCTTTTTCGCCGACGAGCACATTGGTTGAATGACGCCGAAGACGGCGCCACAAAATAATTTGCATGGCAAAAACATCGCGGGGATTTTTTTCCTCGGCGGCGCAAAAACGATTTGAATAACATAGCGGGCTCGCGCGAAACGGCCTGACCGAAAAATACTGAGAACATTTTAGCATTTGAAATGGGTGCCGTTTGCGGGAATTTTCCGCGCGAGGAAACGCCGGTGAAAAAGCCCGACGAGGCGGGACAGCTCTCGCCCGCCACCGTTGTATACGTGAATAAATTTGAGAAGGTATAAGATAAACTCTCCGAAAATATTTATCCGAAGCGATAAACAATCGGCTCGAGAATCAGACCATTAATTAACGCGTTCCCGCTTCGCGCTCGATTAGCGTTTTTATATTCCGCAAATATTTCGCTTTGCTTGTTCACTCATCGACAATCCAGCATAATTTCCCGGTTAATTACCGAACGCTGCTCGTCCGTTGCCCGACTTGGGTTAAAAAGTGTGTTTCCGAGACAGCATTAGTGGAGTTAAGAGCGTTAATTAAAAGCGGCACGTGATATCGCTGCGGCTCGCCAAAGGTTAGTCGAACGATAATCGCAATTTAGCGCCGCGCCTATCTCGCCTCTGGCTCTCTGCGAATATGCACCAAATTTGTATTTTACAGCTGCAGCCGTAAATCGTTTCTGAGTCTTTGGGAGCGCCCCAATGCGCGCGAATTTGCCGCCTCTCGTTAATTTCTTCGGCTCCGCGCGCGCGCTCCGCCATTTTACGCACGCTAAATTATTTGCACCGGTAATTCCGACTAAATGCACACCGAGATTTAAGCGGAACGTAATACCCGCTAGGTACGGCATAATTTTCAATTTGTAATTGCCGACCGGTTGTGCAACCAGTTACATCGATGGTCACCGCGATAGATCAAGATGAGAAAGTTGATCGAAACGTGACAAACATACACCTACAGCTAATGCAGTACTTGCTTTCAAATGCGTGTATGAAACACATTTGTCATTTAAAGGCTAAAGGAAGATTCGCATTGCAACGTAAATTTTTCGGCGCATTATGCGAACCCTTTCATGGTGACTCACGATGTAATTTATCGTCCGAAACTGTATTCCAGTGAAAAAATTTAATTAATGCACCACCATCAATTTATATCTGAGCTCATTTATGTAACACGCGGACGTAATTATTAGCGTTCATTTATTGAGTTTGTTAATAATGAATTTCATCGACGGAATACACGTTCCATCCCGATATAAATATTATCCAACACCGTTTTACCAGCTTTAATCGCTTTAGTATTTCATTAAATATTGAATTTGATGCTTCGCGTTACATTATACTGAATTGAGTCATGGGAGAGACGCGTGGGAATCGTGTCTGATCAAAAAGTGTCACTTACGAAAAAAATACTTCATTTAGCCGACTGGTACGTGTTTCCCGCGTACTGTTTTCGTTTACGAATTTAATATTTCATGGGGAAAAATGGGAAAGGAAAGGAAGATGGACAGCTACGTAGGGAAAAAATAGGGGAAGGAAAGGTATTTACATAGAAAACAGTCTGAAGTGGTTTAATTCAGTCGAAACGGTGTATCCTGCCGCTCACAAATTTCGAAATCCGTTATTACCCTTAATGCGTGCCGGGCGTTAGGATAACACACCGACGGTAAAATATATTTTTAGCATATTTTCTATTTGGCGGAGAATAGCTAAAATCCGGGTAAATAATCGAAATAGCCACAATGCCGATACCCCAGCGATAAATGAAACGTTAATTCATCGCCGATCGAAACATTTAGTTGGCATCGCAATTTATTTTTCAGCCGTTTTTCCACGAAATTCCGTATCTGAGGAATTAATTCTGATGTATATGTTAATTATCATTTTCGATCATAATAGCCACGTTGAAACAGCATCAAGTAGTGTCACATCATGCACAATGGAAACG
>JABFPT010000279.1:23852-36216 GCA_022817245.1 Nixonia krombeini | reverse complement strand
CAACGTTGTTAAAACGTCATTGAAACGTTTCTACGACGTTACTCGAACGTTCGTACAACATTTCTACAACGATATTAAAACGTTATTGCAACGTTAATATAACGCTGCTACAACGTTACTAAAACGTTATTAAAACGTTATTAAAACGTCATTGAGACGTTTCTACGACGTTACTCGAACGTTCCTACAACATTTCTGCAACGTTATTAAAACGTAAGTGAAACGTTTATATGACGTCAATAAAACGTTCCCGAAACGTTACTGAAACTTTACTGCAACGTTATTGAAACGTTCCTGAACCGTTACTGAAACATTACTGCAACGTCCCCGAATCGTTAAAAATGATCCAAACTTTCCCGGAGCACTACTGTCATTCTCGAAAATGAATACAACTATGAATTATAATATTCAGGTACGGAAATAAGGACAATCGAACGAATCTTCTTATCTCTCCAGTCGCTTCGGTGAATTAATTATTATACGTCCGGCACAACTGTGGCTGCAAGGCTCGCGACTCGCTTCGGACCTGAAGCAGATGTGACATGTTTTTCCGATAATAAATTTGAACACTTCGCTTCTACCGCTTACTCAGAACGCGGGATTTCTGCGATGACAGTTGTCCATTTATCTTGCTCGAAGTATCGCGCGGATATGCAGTTGAATTATTGTACGAAATACGGAATACCTTTTTGCGTTTAATGCGATCGCGGTCGGCGAAACATTCCTACATCCGTACCCAAAAAAAAAAAAAAATGAATTTTTCAATATTACACGAAACTTCTTACAGCGGAACGTACACGGTCTTTATTCCGCGTGAATAAACAAAAAAAAAATTGACAAGCAACGGCAAAGTTTGTCTCGGTATCTCGATTTGTTATCCTCCTTTGTTCTCCATTTTTCTACCCACCGTACGTCACTTTCATTTTTTTCTTCAAACTAGAAAAAAGACACTTCTGCGATGGTACAAATTTTTGACAAAAGAATTGTACTCGATTTGTTTCGCTTTGATCGAAAGTAGTTCGATCGTAAGACGCGGAAAAAAATGTCGAAAAATGAAGATACGCAGAGGAATATGAAAGTTTAATTAAACGGCAATTTTTATCGCGAGAGGTAATTTTTGATGCGGCGAGTACAAGGCATAATTTATGAAATAACGTAGTCTTCGACTTCGCCCTCACTTCCCTCGGATATGATTAAATATTACTCGCGTGCCCGTAATAATTCGCCGAGCGGCGCAAAAAGATGGCAGGAAAACTTCTTCCATTTTGCCTTATTACGCGGGCGTGATTTTTCTCCGTGAAACGCGCAAGTTCGTTACTCGAATGTAAATATTGCCTGCACGCGAATTGTCTTAAATTCCGCTAGTCGGATGCGTGCTCAGTGAATATTTGGTTCACGTTTATTTGATTTCTCCAAGACGAAGATACATGAGCCCGGAATAATAATACTAATACGACAAATGCGATAACAACGCTGATAAGTCGGCGAGTGTATGGAAACGCGTAACGAGAGGCATAGAAACGCTACTTCCCATAACGAGACTGAAATTATTCCGGGGACAAAGTACCTCCAGCGGAAGGGATATAATAGAGATCGTAAAGATGCTTTGCCGGGACATATTTTCAAATTTTTACTGAATATAACATCACCTTTTTCTTCCAATGAAATCCTCATTTCTCTAAGTACTTTTTTCCTTCTTCATTTTTTATCCTTACCTTTTCACATTTCAATCTTCCCTCTCTCATTTTGTACCCTTTTACCTTTTACCCATCCTTTTTACACGTGCTTTTTAATCCTTCATTTGTCGTCATTATTCGTTATCCGTATTACTCCGTCGTTACCTCTGTCACAACAATTCATTTTTTCTTTTCAATCTTCAGTCTTGTCCTCGTTTTGCGATCATCGTTTTCACCAATGTATTAGTTTATCCTTCTTTTTTACAGTTCACTTTCGTTCTTAGTTTTTAATCGTCGTCCGATTATCTATATCTTTTACCTTTTCGTTACGACTTAACCTCACTTTCAAAAATCCTGATTTTTTAATACGATGAAATAATGATTTTTTACACTTTTTTTTTATCCTCATTTTTTTTATCATTTTTTTGATCTTCCCCTTTTTTTATCCCATTCCTTGCAGAGCTTAAATTTAATTTGATTTAATCAAGCGAGCAAAGTGTATGAATATTTCTCCAGCTTTTTCCAAGGATAAGACACTCAGCTTAAATTCACGTTTTAATTCGCGCAAAGGAATTTATTCATTTAAACTGATTCCAAACGACGTTATGTAAACATTTCAGCTGCCACGGCCGAGGATGGCGCTGTGAACTTCGCATTTCGCCGGCGGTGTTTCCTCAATTAAACTACAAAGGCCTTGGCATCCGCGTTTGCAAATTTAATGTCACATTACGAGTTTGTTTAACGCATACGCAACTCCAGCAATAACGTATTTGCGCGCGATCTTGTCGTTACGCGATGTCAATAAAGCGGGAAATGAAGGCGTTAAAACCGCGATGGGAAAAACACATTTGAACGAGCTCGGCGTTTCCTTACGACGACAATCCGAGGGAGCTAATTTTGAAACTGGAACGTGCATTTTAGAGGACATTTGTACATGTAAAATAGAAAAGGATGGAGAAATTTAAATTACATTTTCCTCTTCGGAAACGGGGCAATTTTTCTTTGCGTGAAAATGGAAAAACGAGTGAAAGTAAAGGTACAGAGAGAGAGAGAGAGAGAACTTTGATTACGCCATCTGGATATGCCAATCGAGGGAAATAATTTATCGCCTGATTTTTTACGTCAATAACAACGGAGAAGTCTTTCACTGACCGGTGTGAACGAACCTTTATTCGGTATATTCATTTTTCGCATGAAATTAACGACCGCGGAAATAACAGTGAAACACTTACGTAATAAATAACCGTGTACTGGAAGAAGAACGAAAATGTGTCACGGAATTGAATAGATTTGGGTATTTTTTGGGGGAAAAAAATGTGTCCAAATAAACGCCCGATCTTAAATGGAAAAACTACTCAACAATTGTCGGCTTTGATTTAAGCATCAAATATTTTACGTCCAAGTTGATAAAAAAAGTGAAAAAGTAAATCAATGTACTGCGAATAAAAATATATTTCCATTTTTTATTTTTTTAGGTTAGGTTAGCTTTTGGTAAGTGACAAAAGTGAGAGTTGGGATGAAAACGTTAGTCAACCAAACTACCCCGAAGCGAGTAATAAATAATTGTCATTAGCGTGTTAAAGTGAAGGGAGGGGGACATTTTCGGGGGGACGTACATTCGAATATTCCTCGCATTAACGGTCCCGCTGAGATCGGGACTCTCCGCGACACAGGACTCGACCATATACTCGTACCCTTAATGACTCGGTCATTCGTTCCGCGATTACGACTGAGTGAGTCGCGAGGCGGGCCGACAAGCGTGATTAAAAGACTTCATCGCGTTACATGCGCCGTCCACCGAAGCTCGGTCTTTATTGCGCACAATCGAGATCCGCCTTATTTTTCCTTTTCGCTGGTAGGAACCAGTTGCATTCGGCAGGAACGCACGAAAATGTGTGTAGGAACAGAAATGTACAAAAACGCACGTAAACGAACAAAAAAATAAGGTATACGAACGTACAAAAATGAATGTGCATAAACAAATAAAGAAGCACATACACAAACCGACATACGCAAACGCATAAAAGCACGCAAACATACGTAATCGTAGAAAAACACACAATGACATACGACAATCGACATACATAAATGTACAAAAACACGAGTCAACATAGACAGACACACAAACGCACAAAAACACACATTGACATACGAAAATCGACATATACGAATATACAAAAACGCGAGTCAACATAGACAAACACACAAACGTACAAAAACGCACAATGACATACGAAAATCGACATACACGAATATACTAAAACACGAGTCAACACAGACAAACACACAAATGTACAAAAACACGAGTCAACACATACGAACACACAAACGCACACAAACACACGACATACATAAACGTACAAAAACACACATACGCAAGCTACAATATGCAAACGCGCCAAAGCACACAAGCATACAAAGCAAACATACGCAAACGTACGAAAACACGAATAACCAATAAAAAAAAGAGCATACACAAATATTAAAAAACGAACACACTAAAACCCAAATACACAAACGTACAAAAACTAACACACAAAAGTGTACACGCCGAAACCACATACATATACAAGCCACATATACGCGCAAATATATACAAGACAAAAAATACAAAAAAAAAGTCAATATATATGCAAAAAAAGTGTATGTCAAAAATTATTCTATGTCGCGAAGTTTACCACCGTCGTTGAGACACGTTTCAATAGGTCCGTTTAAAGGTCCTGGAAAAAGTTCCTGGAATTTTGAACGTTGTCCATTTGCAGGAGCTGTAAACGACAACTGCGATGCCGCTCGTTTGGCTTCAGGCGCGAAGAAACGGGCGTGTTCGCGTTAATTGAAACGGCTAAATGGCTGAGCGACTGGCCGGTAATGCGCGCGTAACAGTACTTGCGAATTTACGTCTTTCGGTAATTCAAGTTCGCGCCAACCGAGGCGACGAATGTTTGCCGCTTCCCTGGCTCTGGAATATGGCCTTGCTAATGGTATCGCCAATTTCGCGTCTGAGAGAAACACGGGAATTCATGGGTTCGCTGAAACGGCAAATGGCCGATGCGGGGGAAACGAGAAAGCCGTATTCGCCGTGAATCGCGCCGCCGCTGTATATTGAAATTGTTTCAATACACGGCGAAAGTTGACGCGCTGGAGGATTTAATCATTCGCCGACGATCCTTTGATCGGGGTTTTAAACGGGGAACTTCCGGCACTTCGATTTTCCCCTGGTCGCCGTAATGAACAATGTAACTTTTGGGCATTGTTACACCACTTTTTTTTTTTTGTTGCATTGTACCGAGATTGCGTCGGCGATGGTTATTCGACGATAGACGAGTATGAAAATTCATTGGTTTTTGGTTACCGATGAAAAGAGAGAAAAGATGCGCCTTGCTTCTCTCTCACCGCAAAAACAGTTTCTTACCAATTTTTTACTTTTGGTATACCGTAAGAATTATTGTCATATGCTGCACAAAAGCATTTTCAAGATTAAGTTGTCTACCGAATAAACCAAAGAGTCTTGTTATCTCTCTGCCTAAGCGTAACGCTATTGTAACCCATCACTTTTTTTTCAAGGAAATGTTATTTCGTTACATTTACCGGATGATAAGTCGGTATTTAGTACCTAACGTTAATGCGGTGGTTCACCACAATGCGAAATGCACTTTTCTCTTACGATAATGGACTGTTGGATCTTAATTTCTCAACATCAACACTTTTTACACTTATCGTCTTATTTTTTATCTTACTTTTTATTTTTTACTTACTTTTTATCGTCAAGATATTGGAAAAAAAGTAATCCGGATATTAACCTCTAGTTTACTCTGTCTTCTTCACTTTTAATTTTTTCTGTACGATACCTTTCAAAGAAACAAATCGTTTGCAATGATTCTTGTGACAGGTAAACAAAAATATGTCTCTCATAAAGAAAATGAAATTGCCCATAAATAAAAGGACGTCCACCGTATGTAAAAAGATACTGTCCACATTTCAATGTTTTTGTCACCATTATGTTAAGCGTATAACATTTTTAATTCACTCAATGGCAGCATCATTTACAAAAAAGCCCTAATTAAACTGGTGATTTATAACGCTTAGTTTTCCTTCCACGCGCCCATGGCCTTTCCATTTTACATACGGCGTGTTCGCGTTAATTGAAAACGGTAAAATGACTGAGCAACTGCCATGCCTTATATATATTTGCTGTTATATTTCGTTAATTAATACCCAACAATATTTCATCTACAGTCATCGCGTGTACTTCTGTTTATACGCACATGTTTGCCCAAACATGTTAAAGCGAAAATGGACAAAAGTACGAAGTCATGAGTTTAAGCAAGAAATTTTCCTTTGAACTTTTCCTTTAAAATCTCCCTTTAAAAAATATAGTCGGTAGAAAATACCGTTTACATTTTTTTTTTACCAATTTCGCTCGTCAACGATTCTTCTTTCTTTAGCAGGATGTATATACACCGTTGGATTTAGCAGGCGAACTCTTCACGTATGAAAAATCATGACGTCACTTCTTCTTGTAACATTAATAACGATTGTCGTAATAACGGCAGCGTATTTATCTTCCCGCGAAGGCAAGTATTCCGCAACCAGTGCCGTGGTATCGAGGAACGTTTATGGTCAGAAACAAATCATTACCTGCCCTCGCAAGCATGTCAAGAACATGCATACAGAACAGTTCATCGTAATCGTACACGCGTTTCGGTAGGACAATGCAAAGACGGGGAGTGGCTTGCCTCTGATGCAAATACGTCGCCTTGTCTAGTCTGAATCCGGTATAATTCCAATCAAGTGCAACAGGACGATCGCCGATAATTCGATACGTGTCGAAGAACCTTATAATGGGTTGATTCTGAAACGCGTTTATTAAACATTTTAGACAAGTGTGATTTAAGTCTTGCGTTGAAAAACCATTTGCTATGTTTCATTTCGTACACAAATGTTTAAATTATAGAGTATGAATTTAACTGTTAAACAAATACCTCTTTTTTTTTGTGTAAAACATCAGAAAAATTCATGCAGCGCTGTATTTGATATCAAAATGGATTTATTAGTAGAAAAACCAAGCTCGAAATAGACATTTTTATATAAATATTTTATATGTAAAATAAAATGTTAAGGCATATTTATGTATACCCTTAAATAAACGACGCTACTCGTTTTGTACCAGTCGTTGATAATTCCAATGATATAAAATACAGCAATGATAAAACAGAGTATAATTGCGGTATCATCCCCTGGATAACACTGGAAACTGTTTTACCGACAGTGACGCGTTTCTATTGGCAAAGTGGGTAACGTAGAAAACTGCATGGCTCTTGTAACAGAATAACCTCTTTATTCCTTTCAATGAAAAAATACGTCGTTTCTTCACAGCTGAACAAATCTCTCAACTTTGGTCAAATGAGTAACTTAATTACTTTGTAAAATCATTCGGTACGAACAATCTGTTTCGCCGCATTTGCTTGTCTCTCCAGTCGCTTTACAACCCTTTGATGCCTCGCGCCTTTTATGTGCGCCTGCCATTGATGCTCGCCAATGAAAACCCTTTGGCACGTCTGCAAGAAACGCCCTCTTAATACAATTTGTACACAATTCTCAATACGATCGATATCTTGCAAAATTGTTTACTACTTTCATTTCTAACTTTTTCTACCCAACGCCTTTAGATAAGCAGATTTTAAATAGATCTCACAATCTATTGTGACCATTTACTTAATATAAAATTTTGCCACGATTAAAATCAAATGTCATATTTTCAGGTGTCAGAGGAAGAATCGTCAGAAACTGGAGCTTCCTAACCACATTACAATCACCGTCCTCACCTCGCAGGAATAAGTTTCTTCATTGCTACTGTCCGTAGTCTTCCTATCGGTGACTTCCTCGTTCAGGGCCTTCTGTTCAGGTTTCTCGCCTCTCGACAACGCGTCGACGATCCTCACCGCAGGCTCCAGAACGTCCACGTTCCAACGGTCGACGTTCGTACAATCGAAGGAATACACCGGTGGCACCTGTAATCGAAGTTTCATCGTATCACGCCATTTCACTCTTTAGTTTCATTTTATACGTCACCAGGGTATGATTCATTGGCTGGACAATCATACCGGCGTCGAACGCCTTAGGAATTACGCGCGTTTCGCGAGACGCCTCTCGTGTCTAGAAATGACTAACGCACCTGCCTATCGGCCCGACGTATCAACCGGTTCATGATCCATTTCCTCTGGCGTCTGGAGTATTGCCTGGTCGCCAACTTCAGGTCCTCGACACCCTGCCTGAGCAGCTCCTCGCCCTGGAACATTCACGGACCACTTAGCCACGTGTTTACGCACGTCTGTTAACTACCATGCTTATGCCTTAATTATTAATTACAATTTTGTCAAAAGTGGTTTACGGCAAAAATGTCACGTTGGTACTCGCGAAACTTTGCGAATGGGAAAAACCCACAAACCATCGCTTAGGGTGAATCAGTGAAATTTCGCGAATAAAACAAAATCAGTGAAATTTCGCGAATAACAAAATCAGTGAAATTTCGCGAATAACAAAATCAATGAAATTTCGCGAATAACAAAATCAGTGAAATTTCGCGAATAACAAAATCAACGAAATGTCGTGAATAAAAAAAATCAGCGAAATGTCGCGAATAAAAAAAATCAGCGAAATGTCGCTAAGAAAAAAAATCAGCGAAATGTCGCGAATAAAAAAAATCAACGAAATGTTCCGAATAAAAAAAATCAACGAAATGTCGCTAATAAAAAAAAATCAGCAAAATGTTGCTAATAAAAAAATCAGCGAAATGTAACGCATCCGTAAAAAATCCGTAAAACAAATAAACGGAATCTACGAATATTTCTCATTCGGGGAAAATCCACGAAGTGTCGAGAATCTGGGAAAATCGGCAAAATGTGTGACTGTGCCCGAAGTTCAGCGTGTCAGCGGCGAATCAGCGAGCAATGCAAACGCAGTTAATAGCACCGAGGAATCGATACATCGAGACATTGACGACGCACTCTCCGCTAACCCACTTTTCTCCGTCCGCGGTGCGTTTACAGCGGACTTTGAAACTGTGCAATACCGCCGGGGCGAAACCCACCTTCTCACTTTTCCTCTCGTCTTCGGGCATAACCAGGTAACTGTGAAACTCTTTGAAACCGATGCTCTGAAAGATGCCTTTCGTGTAGTCGGCAGACCTGGAAAAGAAAACGATCGTTGTAGTGTAGGCGGTGCAGGTCGCTTTTTAACCGACCGATCGAATCGGATAATGACGCAAAGCTCGTTTCCAACGCGACGGCGAGAAAGTGGTTCTGCGCGAGATCGGACTGTCGCGGCACAGCGGACCAAAATCCGTCGCGATCTGTCAACAACGTTTGTCACGTGTCGGAAATGTAACAAGATTGGGTTAATTAATTTCGTTCCGCAAACTGGTACGAAACCAAGGAAAAGTAATAATAATAATAAAATGTGACTGATAATTAACTTTTCTCTGCGCCGTGCATTTTTTTTTTTTTTAACGAAACTGACTTTTTTGATTTGAAAACTCTCCAGCGTTGCCACATCGAGGAAAAGTCATTTGACGGAAACGTCGTCAGGTCACGTAATTTATTATGCACTTATTTAACTATATTTGCAAAACACGTGTTTAAAACAATTACGAAAAACAGCTACAACGTATTTCGCGGCGCGAGCGGATTATTTAGCCGAGTGAGGAAACCTCGTTTCACGCGTAATGAAATCGACTACATAAATAATAAGTGTTAAACGTGCACAATAATTGCATTCCGCGGCAACGCGTTTCGCGGCTTTTTGCTACAATTCCTGAAGAGAAACTTCGTGTGTTTACCATTCGGTAAGCGAGCGCCGCGAATTCCCGTATTTTACATAATTGTGCATTTGAACGTCTCAATCACCCGCAAATGTGTATCGCATGCTTTAATTACACCGCCGTCCAGATTTAAATTATTACCAGTCTTAATTCTGCTAACAGTTATTAATTAGTCACTTGCTTCCGCGAGTATCAAATTTACAACGGGCATCTTTATTAAGTCACTCAACTTGATCAACTTTCCAGGCAAATTACCCCGGGCGGCTTTTCGCTATCGTAAGTTAACGGCAATTAAAGAATCTGAATTATGACTGCGGGAAAATTAGCGGACTATGCAAAACGGCAAATTGCGACAAAATCAACGAACTGCGGAAAAAATCGGTAAATTGAAGAAAAATCGGCAAATTGTGAGAAAGATCAACGAATGCGGAAAAAATCGGTAAATTGCGAAAAAATCGGCAAATTGCAAAAAAAATTAACGAATGCAGAAAAAATCGGTAAATAGAAGAAAAATCGGCAAATTGTGAGAAAAATCAACGAATGCGGAAAAAATCGGTAAGTTACGAAAAAATCGGCAAATTGCGGAAAAATCGACATACCGGCAATGTTAATCCCTCGAGCATATCCCCGCGGAAAATAATAGTGGCGGAGTTTGATTAATTAAAACGTAAATAACTGAATTCCGTGTCAGTAATATGGAATCAATGCGCGTGACGTTGCATCGACGTTTTTTCGCCATTCCGTTTTTCTCCGATCGGCGACAATTTATCAATGTACGGTACGTGAATGACCAGCGTGGCACAACCGGTTGCAATCCCCACCACGTCGAATTCTGTGCGCCAGTCACGTATGACACGCGTTTTGCGCGCGCGCGCGCACACTGTATTCACCCGCGAAGGATATTTCGCCCTTTTGTGTCGAAAAAATGTCCATCGCGTAATTACCATAAAACAAGCATGAGATTCGAAAATACGGATAAATAGAAGAATACGAGAAAAAAACGAGAAAAAAAGAGAGACGAAAACGACTGCTTTATGGAAATGTCTGTTTAAAGGAAGAAACCTGTACAAAGGCGGTGGAGGGAAATGACGCGAAATTAATTGTGCATAATTTCCATTTTGTATAATTAATCAGAGGCGAAAGACTGCGGGTTAAGCATCTCGGCGTGTCCTTGGCCTCGTATTCGATTGTAAAATGGCCGATGTTTGCTCTCTATAAATACGCGCGAAGGAGCCGACTGGTGATAGGCGCGCGGTGACTCCCGAAAATGATCGCGATGACTGCGTCTGTTTCGCGCTGATAAGGCGATTAAACTCTTAAATTATCACGCCGGCGTAATTGCCCGCAAATATTTTAGCAACTGTTGCCAGGCGGCGCAGCTCGCCTTTTCCTCCTTAATTACCGCCCGTTTCGATAATTGTATCACTTTCTGCGTCACTCTTATCATTTTATTAGCAACTCATATCTCTCTATCTCTCTCTTACTCACGCCAATCGTATATCTCTTGCTCTCTCGCATAATAGACACGGTAAAAGAATAGTTGAGAAATCGTTAAAAAATCGTGAAGAATGATAAAATAGAAATCGTAAAGAATCGTAATTTAATCAGCGACACGTTTTTCCTATTGCACAATTCGCATCGATCGACTCGTCTTCGGAGATCGCCGATCTTATCGCCCACCGATTGTTTTCCCGGTGGAAACGTTCGCGCCGCGATTGAGAAATCGCGCAACTTAAGTGGAAATGACGCGCGAGGATCCAACGGCGATGCGCTCGAAGCGCGAGTACCTTGACTGAGAATTAATGCTCGCTGGATACTGCATTCCCGCAGAAATTCCTGACGCGGCCTGGAACCAGAGTCGAGGAGGGAAATGCACGACGCCGCGGCGAGTGATATTTACGTTACGTTGCGTTATTGATTCGGTCTTTTTAATTCCCCGATAGTTTTCATGCACGGTAAAATTACGCGTTGTGAAAGTGAATTGCAATTGTTCGAATGGTCGCGTGGTAGTTCGCATTCCCCAAATTAATATACCGTGACGGTCGGCGTTGCGGATTTTCGTTTGCAAATTAGGTTGTGGCGGTCACGTGGTAATTCCGATTATTTATAACATTAGTCACGATTTATAACAATATATTTATAACAATAATCACGATTGTTTATAACATTTTTAAGCATCTTTAAATTGTTACTGATTATAATTCTTTATTTTACAGAAAATATCGTTTTTATTTCTTTTGGATAAAATATATACTGTGCAAGTCATGTGCATATAAACATACATACATACGTACACATACACACATACATACAGACACATGCCCCCATACATGCACACTTACACATGCACACACACACATGCATGCATACACACATGCACACATGCATATATACATATATACGTACGTACATACACTTGTCTACACATACACAAAGAAAAAAAAATGAAATTTATTTTTAAGATAAGTTATCATCAACGTGTGTTCCGAAAAATGTATAACTGTTAAGTTAATTTCAGGCAACACGTCAAATATTTAAGTATGTAAAAACGGTTAAAATTCGTCTTTCGGCCAAGAACGGTCGCAAATGGCGAACGCGCGAGTGCTGCATCGTCGAACGTAAACAGATCGATTAACATGAATGGAAACGTAACAACAACCGGCCATGAATACGTCGAAGAAACGATACCCAGTGTGCTCGTTGCGGCGAGCAAAGTGAGTTTTCGCGGAGGCTGCGGGAACTGGGAAGAGGTGATGATTCATCCGATGACCAGGCTCGAGCGCGCGCATGTCACGTTTTCCACGCCGCGGCGCGTCGGAGGCTGCGACCCGACCAAACGAGTCAAAGACGCCCCGCGATAAACGTCCAG
>JABFPT010000278.1:28646-51122 GCA_022817245.1 Nixonia krombeini | reverse complement strand
CTCCGGCCTCCCCCTCGTGCCCCCGCCACCTTCGCCGCCGTATCGGGAGACTCGGCCGTAGCCATATCCTTTACACGCTTTTATATCACTCGCCGGGACTCGACACGGAATTACGCGCTACTTTCAGTCCGCTAACAAAGGACGCCGATCGTTATGCAGGCGTCTTACGAGCGCCCCGGGAAGGCCTGTGCTGTGGCCGCTTCGACGCTCCGCGATTAAAGCCCAGCTTATTGTTTTAGGAAGGAAGCGTTGCATGAAGGGGGATAAGACGTTCCTTCGTTACGGTCGGGGCTCGGTTGTTGCCTTCATTCGCCGAAACGTATGAAAAGGATGTAAACACGTTTTAACGATCGTACAGTAGAAACTCCCGCAATTCGATGAACTCGTCTTATTCCAACGCCTTCCGAGCTCAACGATTGTTGGGGGGATGGGGGTGGATAAGGAGGGAATTTGGGATGAGGACACCAGATCACAAGAGTTTCTACTGCATTTTACAATCCGCTCGGACAGAAGTTGCGATCGGTCCACGGGTGACCTCGCGGCACCCTCCACGCGTAACCCTTGCGTACAGCAAGGGCAACGATTCCCAGCATTTCCCGTCCCGTCGTGCCGCGCGTTCGCCGCGCGTACGATTGCCTGGCGAGGAAGCGAAACGGATGGGTCGTTTTGAGCGGATGTAATGGAGATCTGTACACGGTGGTCGGTGTTGATAATCGCCACCGCTCGAGGGACGGCGAGGCCTCGGGTCAGCTGGGAAGGCCCGTAATGACACACGCAGACAGCCGCAGACCCGCGGCCTACGTAGTCATCCACAGCGCGAAACACGAATTGGCCTCATCAAAGCGAGCAAACAATATCGGACGCCGTCGACGGCTCGACAACGTGTGGTTATCCGAATCACCTTGCAGCACGCCGTGGCCGTCCGGTCATCGAGTACTCGGCCGCCTCGCCAGATTACCCGCGTACTCAAACTAGCTGTGTTGATTGTATTCTCGATAGCATCCGCGCGCTAGCGCTAAGCCTGACGGTGTGCGTTCTTAACACCGCGCGCGGTTTCAATTCCGTTCGCAAGGGATTGAAAAGCCCATCTTGCATACTCCGCAGCGTACGCTCTCTTCTCGGCGAATAACGAAAAACGATATAAGTATACGCTTTGCACGAACTGCTTGAGGGAAAAACGCAATAAACAAAGTTTCTTAATAGGCGCTTTTAACATTTATTCGCGAATTACGCTCCTCGTGATAAATTCATCGGCCGACGGCTAATTAGTTCCACGGCAGAAGGAAATGGGTAGAGTCAAATGTCAATTGTGAGATTGACATTTGACTTAGTTCATCGCGCCGCATTCACTGCTATGTTTGCATTTGTACCATATTTACGTTTTTATGGATCGGATTAGGGAATCGGATCGCGTACTCGATTCGCTCATCGTTCGTTAAACTGGATGAGGAAAAGTCGATTAGCCCGGCGAAGGAAATGCAACGGATCGAATCCATTTCTTGTCGAAGAAGCAAAACCCATCGGGACCTGTCAGGCGTACGGCCGCGGTCGTAGGTAAATGGAGCAGAGAGGGACCGGCGGCCACTAAAGATCTGTCTAATAAAAATGTTAATTGCGCGGCTCGTTAGAGGGCCCCCTGGGAAGTCTACTAGGAGGTCATCGCGGGTCGCCTCGCGGGGAGTCCGACGGTATTTGCCTCCAAGTGTTCCTTCCCGTTTCTCTTTTTTCTCTTCGATTATTTATCGCGCGTGGCAGGCCCGTTGCCCGGTCAATATAGAGGCGCTATATTGAATCTGGATTAAATATCGCACCGCTTCCACGCCGGATGTAACTCAATCCGCCCTCGAACGCCCGGCGACTCTTCGAAGGCCACTGATGGAAAAAAACGAACCACTGATCCGGTGGCACTCGATGGGAGGAATTTAGAGTTTCCCGGGTAAATGGGTCATTCACTGAATACCGGCTAAAGGAGTCTCGTTTTCGCGAACGGCCGATGGAGAGTCTCGCGGAGAGTCAACCGACGGCCTGAAAAGTGATGCCGGCGGAAAGGACGAAGGCAGGAGTTCTTTCATTCGCGTGAATCGGCGGGTGTACAAACGCGAGGGAAGCGCAGAGGGAAGACGGCGAGTGCAACAGATTCACTGTTTTTGGGTATTCAGTCGTGCGCGGGCCACGTTTTGCATCGGTGAATGATGTCGAATCTGTTCTCCTTCCTCTCTCTCTTCCTCTCTCCCTCTCACTCCGTCCACCGCTATCTCCGTTTCTCTCTCTCTCTCTCCCTCCGAATGTCTCCCTCACTCTCGCCGTATTCAGCCATTGAAGCAGTTGAACCCTCGGCGCCCGCGGTCGAGCTGGCCTTTCCTTTTATACATGTTATATTCCCCGGGTTTTAGGCACAGAAAACTAAAAAGCTAATTTACTTTAAAAGTATCCGGCCGTGCCGCGAGAGCGTTTCATCAAACGGACCCATTTCAAAAGGCCGGACTGGGCTACGGGACGGGTGTCTGGGGTTGCAACGCAGTATTCGGCGAGGCAAGCTAATGTAGCCAGCGACAGATTGGTGGTGGCTCTCATTCTCCTCCCCCCCTCCCCTCGCCCACATCTCTCTCTCTCTCTCTTGCTCTTTGTGTACCTTTCGCTCTTCGACCGTTCTGTGCGTGTGCCATGGACCGTCGAATGTCCATTTCGCTGATAGATGAAACTGCTGGCTAAAATGTCCGAACGCAGGGACGTTATTCGAGCGAGCCGCAGCCGGGCACGACAAAGCGTCGCGCGCGGCTGCGGATCGGACGCGGCCGCTGAATCAACGAGATGGACCTGAGAGAATCGCCTAATCTGTTCCGTGCATCTTCGTCCTTTATTCCGCCGCGGTGTTTATTACGTAGCGGGCGTTTAAGTGCGCCATTATACTTGTAAATTCCAAACAATTACTCGTAATCAAGCACAGGAAATCATTGCTGGCGCAATTATTTTTAAATAAGATCCCATCGGCCGCTTTCGTACGACTCACGCCGCGACCGTGATTATTAATCCTCGGCTCGATTCGTTAGACAGATTACAGACCGGACGTTACGCGCGATTATAGCAGGCATCTGTGACATCGCGATCGGCCACTCTCGTTTCTGCGCTGTAATTATGTTCCCTCTTTGTATATCGCTACGTGAAAATCTGCGGATTCCGCTTTTCGCGTTGATTGCGTTAAATTGTCCGTTATTTCTCATTCCGCTGATAACGCTGCGACAAAAGTGGAGGGGAAATACGAGGGAGGCGATGGCGGCATTAATCATTTCAATTTCCTTCCATGACACAGGGCAACTCCAGCCAACTTCGCGAATCCGTCAAACCCCACGGCACGTCAACTATAATGTCCCGCGCTTCGTCTTACAGACGCGCCCGGGCTGCCAAGCGGCTCTGATTTTCCGCCTCGACGCCTTGTCAAATAGGCGCACATTGCTTCGAATATCTTCCTCTTTAATACGAGGAGTCAAGTTGGCCGAATCGTGCCGCTGGTCCATATTATCGACCGCTTGCATATCACCCTAACGTGGCGAATCTCCCCTGCGATATGCCACCGGAATGACGTCAGAAGAAACGTTCCCTTCTCTGGGTCACTGTGCCAGCATCGTGCGGCAGCTTCGGTAGCGACTCTGCTCGCTTTTCTCACTCGGGCGTTACCAATCGAGCACGCCGTATTACGAAGAGATATCGTCGGAAGAATATCAGCAGGTTGTCGAGTAAATCCAGCTAACGATGATTATGCCGCTAAGATCAGCGTCACCGACCGGGTGGTCCTTCTCATTTCGCAGATCTCGTCAGGCTCGATGCTCCGAGTGCGCGCGCGAACGTTCACGACCGCATGGAATACGAAGACTGCGTGCTGTGCGCGACATTCGTGGATCGATGAGAAATCGGGCATACAGATTCCACGAACTCACGACGATTCGATTAGGATGTTGGGCGTCGATTGAGCCGGTAAAAGAAGCCGGTCCGTGTGCGCTGTCAACCGAACAGGGCGGAGAAAGGGACGGTTGGTGCCGGCTTATACACGACGCGGAATAAGCAAATAGTCCGGGCGACAAAAAAGGTGACACTGGGTACGCGCTGTTCGGCGGCCAGCGTCGGCTTCGCAGAATCCACTCGCCGGTGAGAGCGGCTGCTCGTCGATCCCGACTTGTCTTCAATACCCGTTCTTTTCGGGCTAGCCTTTCTTAATCTTCTAGGAAGGTCAAAGAAACAACGACAAGGTCTCCGATGAACCTGGGGACCACCCGAGAAAGGCCGCTTTTCTCAGAAGCTGGACTATGTTTCATCCACGTGCATCAAACAATCAACGCCCATGATAAACGCAATTAATCGCGACACATATGTTTGGAGTCTTTGTCGTGCTGGAATTCGAGTAACTGAAAGATTTGGAGAGGAAGGCGAGTTTCAGCGATAATCAGCGGTGAGAATGAATGGACGATTATAGGGAAAAACGCAGCCGGGCGCGTGATTCGATTATCGATCGCGGGTCACGTGACCGCTATTGACGTTGGTCGCCGCGCGGATAATTTTCCATTTTCGAAAGCGAATTCCCGCCGACAGCCGACGTTTCGGTATGTGAAGTGGCCTTGATAATTGTTCATCGATCCGGCGGCTTCGCTTGGCCCATAGCGGTGGTGGGAGGGATGGGGAGTGAACACTTCTTACGCCGGCTATGTATCGATTCACCGCGCCTCGCCGGACACTACGGCGACACGAGAAATCGGGGACCGGTCACGAGACACTTACGAGGGTTGGAAGCCGAGAAGAGAGAGAGACTTTCTCAGTTTAGGGACGACGGCGGTACTTTTATTCCGTGTCATTTGAGTCCACACCAATACCAATAGAACCAATAGTTTTCCGCGGAGTGCTTTCGTGCGTCGGAGACAATGAAACGTCTGCCGAACGACAATCCGGAATCGCCGCTTTGTCGATCAGCGTCTCCCCTTTCCCTCAATTTCGCCCCGCCGGAAGTGAATAAACAATGGTAAATAAAACGCGACTCGAGCGAGCAGCATCGCTGAGTCATTTTTTTTTATTCCGTAAAGTTTTTAATCATATCGAGCATGACGCGGTCTGGTTTTGATAACTGGATTACAGTGGAAAGAAAACTGAATAATGGCCACGTAAATAATTCAGGCGTAATCAGTGTGCGGCGGAAAAGTCGTAGCGAGCGTTTTTTTCCGGACTGTGTAAACGACAATTACGGTGTATCCGACAGAGCACACGGCTGCGGGGGAAGAGAAACGATTGGCGGATGGTATGACCGTGGAATTATATAAAGATGAAAAGTTAATGCGGGACGGACTCGAAGGCGGCATCGAGGGTGCCCTAACCTTCAATCACTGAGGGCTCTTATGACCCCTGCCACGATCCGCTGGGGAATATTCTAGCGATCATGGGGCATGCGACATCAAATATGCAGCGCGGTCGAATCTACGGTTATGCCGTGTATGAACGGGAAACGGCGCGGCAGCGCGTCACTGAGAACTAACCCTCGCTTCTGTTTATGGTAGCCGGTTTGTCAAGGGGCGTCGTGGAACTGCCTGGATACGTTATGTCCGTTACGCAGACACACGAAACCATTACAGGACTCACGCGTCAACCTTATGACGACTTTTCCCGAACGTGGAAACGACCTCGCACCGCGTCATATCTATTACCTGTTTTTCCTCCAAACCATCACGACCAACTGATTAAATGTTTCTCATGAAAAGACATTACACTGGGATGTTACTTTTTCCAAATTTGCTTCATGTTTCGCTGTTTCGAATTCGCGCCGAAGACGATTCCTCTTTTCCTTCCTCGTTCCTTTTCGGACGGATCGTAGTACGCGTTGAACGTGTCGTACAACATTTCTTTTGTTCCGGGATAGGTTTCGAAAATGCGTTATTAAGAAATGGAGCGCGGCGCGAATAGTACGAGCCGCGCCAATATCCTCGAACATTTAATGCGACGCGTGATGGCCGTTGTACATTACTTCGAAGTACCAACTACGATGTAACCTATCAGATACTTGAATAATAAATGCACGGGACACGGCCGGTCACGCTACGTAGGAACACTGGCTTGTCACTTCAAATGTCAGACAAAAGACGTCCGAGGCTGACGCTACAAGGTATTAATTAATGAATTGTCCGCCTCGCCGCCGTACGTAATTCCTCCATTATCCTTTCCCGGTTACCGAGCGCCGCTACGTCATCGCAGGCGTACTGCGTTGCATGAAAATCGAATACAAACTTACGCTTACAAATGGAAAAACGATATCATACGCTGTGCCCTTATCGGCGCTAATAAACAGCTCCCATGTACGCGTCATTGATTGGCGGTAACTTGACACCACGTTCCATAATCTACGTACTTACATGAATTTGCAAATTCCGTTATTTCTAATTCAAATAATTTAATTGGAAAATCATGTAGATTTGTTTCTGCTACAAGAGATCGCATATTGCGAATAAAAATAATGTATCGGTCTTCCTCTGTTTATCTGTAAACCGTTTGTAAAATAAATAATTTAGGCGGGAGTGGAAAAAGAGCGAAGTAACGAAAGGTACGCCTTCACCGCGATCAATTCGATCGTTTCTTATACGAAACGTGACCAGCGCAGTAATTGAAAATAGCGTTTGGAACGACTACGAACGTGTCACTCTCGTTTCGCCGTGATGGTTTATCGAGTTACATAGAAAATCCTTGGCAGCGCGGCATGTGTCCCGGGAAACGGTGCGCTTCCGTAAGACACCGAGGACGACAGAGTCGGAACGAGGCGAAGAAGCGGGCGGTAGGGAAGCAGTGTAATGTATGCAGATTGCCCGAGTGCTATTATGTCTCTTTCGAAGTGGCTCGTACAACTGCTTGCACACTTGCCAATTATACGCATATTTGTTACACACACGTATCCGCCACACGCGAACACGTGCATTGCCGATAGCCAGCGGGTCTCCAGCGGCGATCGCAGTAACGTGACAGGACTACCGCGTTTGACACAAGGATTCGTGACGACTCGTAAAAAGCGGCACGACTGCGGCCTACAGTAAGTCAAAGCTGCGGAAAACGAACGCTCGATGGCAAGATAATTAACGCTGATTGCGTAATAATGGCCGAACACCTCTTCCTCCGTATATCTAGCCCCACGTCTCTCCTCAATCCACGTAAAGACCCTAGCAAGAAGATGCAGCCGATTTTCGGTCACCTTGGCTTTCCACCGCAACCCATCAACCCATTTAGTTCGCTTTTAAAACGATCCGCCGGTTTGATCGGGGGTATCCATTGATCGGTAACCCGATCGAGAAAGGGATTCTTTATCGGCCAACCTAGATCGGATTCCTCGACGCGAGCTGTTCAAGGAGCCGATCGAAGAAGTGGCAGATCTGCCGTGCAAAGCCGAGGGGCTCCGGCACCCTTCTTCTTCCAAGCGCTTTAAACAATTTTAAGGCTCATTTACCCCTTAAAGCGAATATTCGTCGAGGGTGGAAAGACGGCTGCCGGACTTCCAGCCGGAGGCATCCGGTCGTCCCGCGCGATCACTCGCCGTTATCTTGCGAGCTGCGACCCCCGTAGGCGAAAACCGAGAGTAAGGTAACCCTCGTATTTACCAATTACCTAAGTAATCTGCGGAGACCATACCGCGCTCCGCCGACGTCCTCGCATCCCTACCGCGGCCCACTCCGAGAACTTACTATTATAGCTCCAGGTTACAAGGACAACTTTAATGCCGTAATGCGCACCTTCCTTATTCATTAGTCCCATTTCCTCCGACAACAGTGTTCCGTCTTTGCATATTTCCCATGAAATGACAAACGTCAGAAACCCTGATCACAACGAAAGTGGATTTCTCCATTTGCTAAAAAAGTGCCTTCCAGTTAGAGCGTAAACAAGATAATTCGGTTAAGTGAATTGTGAATTAAAAACCTATGGCCCAACTTAGAACGACATTGAAATTGAAATTGTTATTGAAATAGTTTTCACATCCTGTACTGCGTTCTTTATATTGGATGAGGAAAAGTCCGGTCTGTTCCGTTGAATCCGAATCTTTCTCTGACAGTAGTCGATTTTCGAATAAACGTAGATACCAAGAACAATTATCCGCGGCAGTCACGCTCGTTCCCAGGACCGACTGACACCATGCATGAGTTCTTTTTTTTCATTCCAATTAATTCCCGAGCGGCGTCAGCGCCCGCGGATCGTTTGCGCGGTCACGTGACTTCCTCCTTAACGAAACATTAACGACGTACGACGTAAGAGCGTATCCTCGGCGCGCGAATTAGCATCACAAAACACGAGCTGACGCGGTGGAACAGAAGTCGTTCCGTCGCACTTCCGCGTCGCTCGCACCTGTGTGCGCGCACCTACTCGCGATAGGCTCGGCGGCCATACGTGTGTAAATCATTCCGCGGCAGTTTGTCCGCCTAACAATTGCACGCGCGCGCATTAATTGCGAGCCAACAAGCGAAAACTTTCTCCTGCCCGTTTACGGTCCCGAGAGCAATTCTTACGCGGATCGTTCAACGGTACCGCAAAAATATTCCTTTCCATGTAAATATTGCATCGTAGGCGGAACGCTAATTGATTTATGCGATGGAAATTGCTTTATTAGGCGGTATGCGTCTCGAATACATTAAAGACATCGATTAACGTTTCCGTGACTCTTCCCTAGAGAGAACAATTCTTTCCTTAATTGGCTAGTTTACTATCCGCCAGGTAAATGTGCAGCATGTGTTGTTTCAGCTCGCGTTTCACAGTAGAAACTGGTGCATTTGCAACTCAAGTGTACAATTCGCAAGCATATTCCACTAAGTGTTACGCTTCGTATTATTATTCAGTTTACGGATCAACTTACGTATTATGCTTAACAAATCTGTCTTTGCGACGTTTTCTGCCGAAAGCAATCAGTTTTGTAAAACGAAAATTTAACGATTCTCATGTAGCTATGATATAAGTATGATTTTTAACTAGCTTATAATTTGAAGAAAATTTGAACAGAAATGTTATACAGACATGTACAGAACGCAGTTGTAAGTTATATTTAAATATAACTTTGTGTAAAGTGTTGAGAATTTTGTACAATATATTCGTCTTTCATACGAATTGTAGTAACGTTCTACAACGGAAACTTTTACTGTATGATTGAAATAGATATATGTATATATATATATTAAATATATATTAAAAAAAATATATATATAAACATAGTTGTTTCATTCTCCTGTTCCGTTTCGACTAACAAGTTGTAATTTATTTCACAGCCCATGATTTTCATTAGCAAGACGCTCGAAAGTCAGCAGAACGGACAAACGGACAAGTGTAACCATGAATGTGGAATCCAGGCAGACAATCCGCCCGGTGGCGAGCAACTCCTTTGCCCGTGTTGCCCGCGTATCCCTTGCGGACTGCGCCGCCACAATACCTAACGGACTTTATTCGACATTGTTGAATGGCGGCAGTTGTAAAAATGATAACGGATGACCCGTGAGGCTAGGGCTCTCGGGTAATGAAGTACGGTCAGAGTGCAGACTGCCCTTCGCGGAATGCCAGCAGCTCGGTCGACTGTTTCCGAGCTTGCCAACGATCCCCTCTAGAGGAGCTGCGAATTTACGCCCGAGCTGCGCTTCTTACTGCAACTGGTCGCAACCGGAGTCGATGAATGAAAATATTAGTTTGTTTTTGACAAATCTCAGAAACACTTTGTCAAACGTCGTAATTTTGTTGAATGATATAATTCACGAAACACTGTGTTATTAATAGCTTTGTTTTGATAACGAAAAGTGTTATTTGAAGCACAACTCCATATTCGAGCTTTAATTTGTTTCAAAAAATATTCGAATTTTTAGACACACAAATCTTCCTGATATGTCGAAACGACCAATCGCGATCTAATGAATGAAAGTCGTTAAGTTCCCGCGCGTGTCTAAAATGTCGACGGTGGGGCAATAAATCTGAAAATTGAGGACTTTTATCCCCGTGTGGTACGAGCAAAGATTTCGTTCTCCCTGCTTAGTTGGAGCCGATAATTGAAGGGACTATTGACGGGCTACATGCACGGTCCGACGAAGGGTCGCAGAACGACGAAACAAACTCCTCTGTGGCATATCCACAGGTTCATAAAATTCCGAGCCATTATACTGCCGACAGCGGTGTGTAGTCTGTAATTAGCACTTCAAGATGCGCGGGGTTCTCCTCCGGATCTCATTCTGGAAGATTCTCGGACGAAGAGCAGTAGTAACTGGACAGGGAAATAGGCAACTCAACGCCCGGCACTAACCCCCTAAAGGTGCAATCTGCATAAAATTGCGTAAAAGTACTGTTTTTCGATTGAAAAGTATTTGTCATTTGCTGCGAGTGGGATAAGTTTTGGACACGTTCGTGGAGTCGCAAGAAGGTGCTCCCGGATTCTCCACGGCGACGGGATCCGAGAAAGGCCGAAAGGTCGCCAGGTCTGCTGGGAACCGGCCGTTATTGTCGCTCGGTAACCGTACCGAAAATTGCGCACGCACGAAGCGTTTATTATGTAAATACGTGGGTAAGTGATTGTTCTCGCATGTATCATTAGTGGAAATAGCGGCATGGTCGGGGAAAAATGCGTAGCCATGATGGATTCCGGTACGAATCACTTGGCATAGTCTTCGAAGCCACGGCGAGGAGCGACCGCCGGTTCTGTTAAGAATTCAGGGCTGAGGATTGATTAAGTTCGTCGGTGAAATAGGCTGAGGATCGCGGCGCGCGAGCGAGGTTGTATCAATCAGTTCTCGAGGCAGTTGAGGTTGCATGCCGAGGTCATCCCCCGGCTGGGAATACGAGGCGATCGACCGCGCGGCAAAAAGCGGGGAAAATCGAAGCAGGTGCAATCGCCGCTCCTCGGTTCGGAATCGTAGAAACGATTGCACGAGCTCGAGTAGGAGGCGATGCGAGGGGGCGGCGAAGATCGACGGTGCTCGGCGACACGCGGGGAATTTTGGTCGCCGTGGATTTGGCGTACGTCCGCCAGTATTCACACGGTGCAGCAAAATGAATGATGGCGAAAGGTGCCTCGATGCCGGTTCGTGACGAAGATGCCGATAATACCCTGTGTTTAACGATGTCTGAAACAATCTCGTGAAATATATGTTCTTTTCCGGAACGCACGGAGTGTAATATAAATTTATCCGAGGCATACAATTCAGTTCCGTGATACTGCCCCCCTTTTACCATTATCCTTTTATTATCCACGTTATTTAAGCCCGCCGACACGCTTGACTTGCGGACGACCTTACGCGACGATGATCCATCACTCGGCTCCGAAACGAAAACCGTCTACAAACGTTTCACCGTCGACGACAACCGTCGCGACGCCTCGCCGCGGCCGACGACGATCCATGAGAATTAAATTATCGCATTAATATTCCCGTAACACGGTACGGTACATCCTCGGAACAATGCGAAGCTGTAATTGCGTTGCGAGGAACTTGAGAACGAGGCAAGACTATTCTCTCCGCCCCGATTCGCAAAGATCGATTACTCCCATTAATGCTGGATGTCGTTAAGGTGCCTACGAGCGGTGCTACGTGTCGCGGAGAAGAGAGCCTCCGAATACGGGGTGACTCGACGAACCGGACATCCCTCGGGTAAGGGGCGAGGGACCGGCGTTCGTATATAAATCTCGCCTCGTATTATCTCCGCTATTCCGCAAATAGTAAATGCTTGTTCGCAACGCCCTCGCATCAAGCGGAACGTATACACAGAAACTGCTGCACCAACGTGGTCGTATTCTTATTCCTCTCAGATTCCCCAGCATTAAGGTCGAATCTACCCCAGCGACATCTTCATTCGAAATGCGCGCATTCCGAGGCAACACTGAGGCGTGAAATCGATCTCCGTCCGTCATATACGACCACGACAAAGCGGTCGAACAATTCATCAGGTCGGGTAAGCCCCACCTGCGAGCCGGCGATAGCATTAGGTTTAATTCCAGCAGGAAGCTTCCACCAAGCCACGCGGTCGTTTAACAAGGCGAACTCATTACCATTCGTCAATTTGAACTACGCTCCGACGGAGTGACCAATGGCTCTCTATTTCGCGTAATGGGCTACGGCTCGACATCCGTCACGAAGACCCGAGTTGCCGTGCTTATAGCTAGAACACCCTTCTGCGAGTTCTCCCCGCGGTAGGGCAAAGTATCGGACCTTCCGGAGGAACATAATCGCGGGAGCATATTGCTCCCACGTTCCACGGGCGAAAGCGCGTTCGAAGAATTTGTTCGATAGGCGCGCTCGTCATCTTGCGACCGTTAATTATAGACCGTGTCCATAGCAGCGGTTCTCCCATCCCCGGCTGCTGCCCCTGGTCGTCGCTGCACGAAACGTGGCCCGGGGTTAAACGAGTTCCACTAACGAGTTGACAAATCGAGTCCCAGGGGGGTCGTGCCAAAGTAGACCTATAAAGCGAAGGTCGAAGGCCGATGTTGCGTCCTACGTACGCCGGCCGTTAGTGCACTCCGGCACGTTTATTGCTCTTGTTCGCAGCCTCGTAACGAATGACTCTCGCGGCAGCGGCGCGCTCTTGTTCTCGCATCGACATTGCCGATAAGGTTCGTTTATCCTCGACCTCTTAACCCCCGAGGCTCATTTTTCACCGAGTGCAGGTTGAATGGCAGTCACCGGTGAAAGCGCGGATGGCTGAAGTTGAGGGACGTGACGCTCGTATGGAATGCCGCGTGTCGGGAAGGAGTATCGAATCGGCGACGTTCGGGAGATGAAGGATCGCACGGCGGATGGAGCTATTTTCCTGTGGCCAGTTGCGGAGCGAAGCAAGTCGGCGAAGGCACACTGTGCACACACCCGGCTCGCACACACCCTGTTATTTTCCGGGGGGCAAATTATCCCGGCCGCGGTTCCCTCTCCGTTCCCCTCGGTGCTCTCGCCGTAGTTGCACGCGCGCGTTCGAGGCATTAGCTGTAGTTGCCGGGAAGAAGTAGCAGTATCCTCGCACGTATCTCGGGCCACCACGCCGCATCAAGGCACGTCCTACTGGATTGCGGCTCGAATGATCTCGCCGCGCTGACCGCAGCATCGGATCCACTCGCGTCTATTCCTAATTCTCGAAAGTTTCCACCACTTCGATTCGAGATGCGTAAACAGGCGCCGATCTTGCCGGAAGAAAAGTATGCTCAATCTCGAGCACTCGTTTTCCGCTCGCGTGTATCCGTAGATGGCAATGAAGACAATAGCGCAGGGCATGCGAACTTCGGTTTGAATATCGCTCCCGACCGCGCGTTTAGCTTCCATTGCAATGCCGATACACATTTTCCAGACCGTCTCCTAACGCCGATGTTTCGCAAGTCGGTGCGTGGGCCGCCCGCATCGGATATTTCTGGTCCCCCGAAAGATGCAAGCGCGTTATCGCGTCCCATAACTCGAGCGGGCGCGTGTCTGCGAGCACTATCCTCTTGTCGGGCGTCGCCTCCTGACGTCATGCGGCATGGCCTTTCGACGATCTACTTGACGCTCTCGATATAGACTTGTGCCGCGTGCAGTGACTGGTCGCTCGAAATTGACAGCCTCCGAAGGCGAGATATTACGCTGAATAAAGTCGTGCACGTGGGGAGAAGCGTGTTGGGAGAAAGCAAAGGTGGTGGGGAGAGTCAAGCGAAAACTTCTGATAGCGATGCCAGCCAACGGTCTCGCTCGAAAACGCTTTATCATCTTGATTTAATTTGGGGCTTGAAATATTTATATCGTCTCCAGGGTGACCTTGCGTCACAACCGCGACTATTGCCACTTCCCGACGTATCTCGGCTCGTGTCTCCAGAGACGCCGCTGAAATCTATTTTTCGCGTTGTATTTCTCCCGTATCGATTAACATTGAACGTACGATAAATGATTCACGAAAGGTGCCATAAAGTAATTCGGGATAGCCCGTTCCGCGAAGCGAATGTTTTCGAGAAAATTCGATGAAAAATGTATGCCTCCGCTCCTTAGTAAGCCCCGGCATTCGCCATCCTCCTTCACGGAAAAGATAATTCTGTTTGGTACGATTCGGACTACGGGCGAGATACTTGCTCTGTTTGACCCTATCTTGATTCTTGCCGGGCGCACGACGTGCGATGAAATCAACAAGAACAACTACCATTGTACGGCAACGAGACTCTCGTTCCGGAGTGACATTAGCAGAAGGGTTGAATCGGTTATCCCGTTTCCATCGCGCCTCTTCGTCGCTCCTGCATGGATCGTGCAAAACTTTTTCTCCGTCCTTAGTGTGTTCACAGTAGGAAAAAGAAGGGTTCGCGACTATTGGGGCGGGCGTATCTTGATTGCCCGGCTGCTGTTATTGCCTGTCAATTGTTCACGTTCAGTGTTATTAAATTAATATCGGGGGCAAACTTAAGCCTTACCCAAACTCGGGATCAACCGTTGTCCAGTTTTCTTTTATTTGGGAAACATTTCCCATGAGAGACCGTCCAGGCAGGCAACCCTTTCAGCCGAGGCAGGAGAGTAACGTTTATCCAGTTGATTTTACTGGATTAATCGTAGGCGGTGAGCGCAAAGCGAATGCCGAAGACGAATATTCTCGGCAGACTTTTGCCCCGCGTTGCTTTCTCCGAATTTCAACCGAGTTGTCAGGAAACGCAGACGCCGCTGCTCCGTCTTAATTGCGTACATTTATGCTCCTTTGGTTCCGATTGGATCGAAGTGCGTACGTGACATGTTTATGAAGAATGCTGGGTCACTAATGCACGATACCCTCATAATCAAGCCGCAATGCTCCTCCGGTTCTTTCGCCGTTTCCCTTTTTCCGTCGTTTGTCTCGCTCCTTCACGTGGCTCGCGGAAACGCTTCTGCCAACCCACCGCGGAAACGTATTGATCTTTTGGGGGTGCTTTGATCTAGCAAAGGGTCGTCCCCGTCTTCGCGTCCCCTGCCCCGCCGCGGCGACCATCGTCCACTCATACACTGCCACACTTGCACACCAGCACACGTGCTTCACCAGCCAGCCAGTATACTCCTGACACCTAAGTTTATCAAGGAGTTCTTTCACTTCCCCACGACACAAGAAGTGGCCGAGTAATTAGAAAAATGAGTTAGCGCACTCGAACTCGAAACGCTGCTAGTTGCGGAAACTTGCCCCGTCCTGCTGGAACAAAAGGAAAGTTACCCGCCGTGCTCTCCGGCCTCGTGATTCTACGAGGATTGGCAGCGATAAAGAATCGAGTATTAATCCGCTGATTATTTCGTTTCTATTTTCTCAGTCACGTTACTGACCAACATTTCAAACAGCAATGCAAAATTTACATTTTTTGTTTTCGATGAAACGTTCAGTTTTATTTGGTTTCTTGCTCTGGTAAAAAAACGAAAGCACAAGAACCAAACATTTTGATTTGCAATGATAGACTTACACCTTGATGCGGACTAACTTCACTGCCAATTTTTAACATGCATGTTTGTTAACAAAATCTTCAATTTTCTCGACTGTGTTTTATCACATTCTGGTAGGTCTTTTCAACACGTTTCTGAAGAAGAGAATCACTTTTGTAAAGCTTATTTGGGTAGTTACTACGCTACTTTCCTTGCTTATAGGTAGTTTCTGATTATGTCATAATGATTGTTCGTTTGGTATTGCTATACAACGTTTGACCACTGCTGGACAATTAATAGGAAAAAGCGAATGCTCACCGCGATCGACGGTGCCGCCTGATGTACCTTTAGCACAAGGAATGTGTAGCAGGTAGAGAGAGGTGTTGGTTGCCTAATTGGAAGCAGCGCGAGTGATCGTTTCCTCGTTGAAAAATAGCGATTCAAAGTAATTTAGCCGGGTTCGCGCGGCACTATAGATCACTGCGCTTCGGAGTGAGAATATTTAGGGAGGTAATTGCCGATATATTTCGTTAGAATTGCCCGGAGCAGTTCGCGAGCCCGTCTCGTAAATTCCTGCTTGGATGTCCTTGCATTTTAACTTTTGCCGCGCGCAAGACCGACGACCCTCCCCCGTCGACCCCCACCCGCGCTGCTTCTACGCCGTTTCTAATTAAATTTGCTTCGCATTTGTTTGCCGCGTCTGATGAAAACCTGCACAGGAAGAATAATAACGAGAACGAGGGCAAAGAGGCCAACCGGTGATGAATGAGGAAACTGCAGTCGCGGCGAAGCGACGATTAAGGACAACGAGATATTAATCCGGCTTTCTTACGGGTTCGAATCGCGTTTATTCCACCGATCTCCACCGATCCAGTGGAAGTTATGACCGATCCGGACGAGCGCGCGCCGTTGAACGCGCCGCTAATTAAGTTGCTCTCCGAGACGCAGATCAAACGACAACCCGATCTTCTTACCATCACGGTAATTAAACTGTGGAAGATGCAAGCTCTTGGCCCGAGGGGGTCTTCCTATGTCCCCGACTTCCCGTTTGCCGGAGATAAGTGCGTTTGACAATGGAAGCTCCTCGTGTCTCCCCTTTTGCCGTTGCTCAGCCTCAGGCGATCCGTCCCGGTAGCGCGTACTGCGAAGTTACGTCGCTGTTTGACATCGCCGCTACGATTGTCGCGACGACGTTGTCATAATCGAATCCGCGATTACTGGAACGCTCACATCCGCCGTCAAAGTTGTTTCTCGCGGCGGTGGAAACTCGTCAGAGCCCGTTTCGGGAACGAGAGGATATTGCGCTGCCAATATTAATAGCTACGGTCAACTCGGCTGACAGTCCTTTGCATCCCGCCCGAATCGTTCCCGACCTCATATCGTGGGCGATAGCTTGTGCAGGCAGTCAGATATTTAGTTAAATATTAACGACGTCGTTAAAGCAACGCATTTGCGGTTCGTTAAACTCGAGGGGTGCGTCACGCTGGCCCGTTAAGGCGTCCATGGCGCGAGAGCTATTCCGGCAAGGCACCTATGCGGCTCTCGATAATAAGAGAGCTGTTGCATAAAAACAGGCGGGACGTATTACTGCACCTTTATCTCGATTTTTCGTCTGTTGGTCTTCTAATCCTGAGTAACACAGTTACAGTTGAATGCTTTACTACAACGTTCGCCGCGTTGTAGAACCAACAACGAACGCGCCGCGTAAAGCATGTGCGCAATAATACGCCTTTTCATGGTAGCCATCTTCCGAATTGTTCGACAGAACGCAAATTATACTTTACCATTACTTCGCAAAACTTGAATTATAATTACAACGCTTACCACGTTCATTTGCCTGGCAACGCAAAACGGCTGGGCCAATAATTGGTATCTCGGTTTAATAAACAAATGTATCAATACCGGTGGTATGCAATCACGTTTAATAATTAATAAGCACAAGCGGTCGGCAACAATGTTCATTTGTAATTTTGCGTCCTATCAATTGAATTGACTTTTAGTGAGATTTTGAGATTAAAATCATGCGCTATGTATTCTTTCGTCGCTATCAGCTGTACGTCACTTAAATCTTACAGAAGATTCCCGCAGTACAGTTTTCTAATCGAGATTGTCTTTCTTAAAGAATCAACGTATGCGAAAGCAGGATGACCATAAATCCGTCGGCGCGGCTGATTTTCAGCGTAGTCTGCGTTACACATCTACCAATGCGCCGGTTCAAAATCGTGCGGCGGAACTCGCCGCTAACCCAGATAACGATAGGGGCGCTTGCCGGTATGTAAATTCCGACGTCAGCCACATGAAATCCGCGATGTTCCTGAAAGATTCTTCGATAAGCGAGAAATTCTTTCCAAGTTTTCAGACAAAAATTGTACCCTCTCGATCACCCCTTGATTCGAACAGTTGCGTTTTCACGTTCGAATCGCGTACGTCGCCGAAAGCGTTTCATCGGGCTCGGTGGAGTCTTAGCCGCTCGAGGTGATATTTTAAGGGTGTCCGACCCGGCCCCGAGAGCTCGCAAGTCCTTGGGGTTGATCGCGAGTGAGTAAGTAAGTGGGTGGACTAGTTAGGATCGCAGTAGGGACAACGAGCATAAATTCTCGGACGAGACGAGGGATGACCGTGCCGCACGCGAGGCTCTGCCGCGATCCTTTTCATTCCTCTTCCTCGTACCTCGCCGCAACAGCCCCTCTCAGAAGCCCGTCCCGCGAACTGCCGTTATTCGCAGCGAGAAAAAGCGGACTCGTTTCCACTTGCCGGGTAGCAAGAAGGGAAAAATGTAAAGCACGGGTTTCTCTTATTCGGCCGGGACTGCTCCACTCTCGGACGGTGGGATCAAAGGTGCGCGGCGACTTTCGCAATTTGTAAGAGCTTCGCGCTCGTCCCCGCTCACGAGCTTTCGCCAAGAATGTTCGCGAAACGCAAACGACGAGGGAGGCATTCGACGATCTCAACCGATTGTTCAGTTGAATAGTCCGAACATTTATAAATATTTGAAAATTTCACTCACGTACGTCTTTTACTTCCGGGATACCGGAATGGAATGGGAATCGGAAAATGTTCGTTGTTGGCCGATGTCGGATTGAAAGGACGGCACGTCTGACACGTGGTTGCCCATCAGAGTGACAGGGCGTTGGAACGTCACCTAGTGGACGTCCCTGACACATACCGAACATCGCCGAAATACCAAGTAACGGATACGCTCTGACTAGTCCACGAGCTTTCTCGTCGCACATATTCCACATTCCAAGGCGTCCTCGCATCCTCCCAACTTATAAGGAACTTATAGCGAAACATCAGGCCTTTCACACTCTTTTCCGCTTCTCAACTTATGACAATGTATTTGTTTACCTTTTTTGGTTTCATTTTATATATTGTTTATATTTGCATAATAAGAATACAACACTTCGGTTATACAACAGGTTCGGTGCTGTTCGTTACTTCGCGTTCCGGAGAGCCCGAAAGGACGAAGCCGTCAAGCGGCATTGCGGGAGTGTTGATCGATGGCCACCCGTCAGTTGGCACCACTTTTAATTAAACCGCCCTCAAGATTAGCTCCCTTCCTCGCTTTCGTATCCTTGTAATTGTTTTAAATCTCACCCCTCCCGGGGCCTTGCGCACCCTCGCCAGTTTAGTCAAGGAAAAAACCGCAAACCATCAGGGTGACAGATTCCGCGATTCGCCTGACATTTATAAGATCAAATTAAAGGGGTCGTTACGTCGCCTTAAAACAAGTGCAATCTGCCGCTGGATAATGGATGTAAGAGGATACTTTTATGGAACAAGTACATTTTAGGAAAGAGCTACTCATTTTCACTATTCGCGACAACTGTACTTCACGACCAACAAAAAATAATTACAAATTGATGTGAATATGTATGTATGTATAAACATGGTACACTGTTGAGTGAATTTCAGAAGCACAAAAACATGGTACCTATAAAGTTGTTTACACGATATTTTTCGCTGCGTACTTTAACTTCGTAGCAGAATCGTCATTTTCATTTAACTCTTTCCTGAAAAGAAAGTCGATACGATATGGAGGTCTCTGGGCGTAAGTGTAAGGAATATCGTAACGGAAACAAGTAGGAATATCCATCCATAACGGTCGCCCAAACACAACCAGTACGCTATGGCGCCGAGATGTATGGTAATTGTACATGGTTAAGTTACAGACTACGTCGAATGGCTCGGGGGTGTTAAAGTACCTTCCGCTGTATCACTGACTCGGCTCCTGCACCTGCAGATGGATACCACAGGCGAAGTCGTAACGTAAACCTCTCCGGAGTTCGCGTTCGCCCGCAACGGCCGCACACTTGGTCAACCGGCAATAACGGACTCTGCATCCGAGACATTCGAAATCCGACATTTTCTCGCGGATATCAATGATATTCACAAGCAACAACAGTGTACAGATAACAATTCCAGAACATATTCATTTCTCTATTATTACAGTATACACATAACAACTAGATAGCCGACAATAATTCAGTGCGATTGTCGCAACGACTGTGCTTTAGTCGTTCAGAAAAATGGTCCGTAGAATCACACGCATTTCTTCCACAAGTCGTCGGGACGGTCATCCACATATTAGTTCTGCCCAAGCATTATACAAGCCCAGTCGTAGACAACGGAAGGTGAATGTTAATCTGTGAGTCTGTCAGTTCTACGAAAGCAAAGAACGGCCAGGAAAGTGGAGACGCGCAGCAAGATCAAAGACACGGAAGATAGAACGGCTTTCTTCCCAACCAGCCATTTGAGTGGTGTTTATCGGTAGCACCGCGATGTTAACCACATGGCTCCGGTTATTTCTGAGCTACGCATTCGACAACCTGGCGGCTACCGATCCCATGTTTTCTACGTATCTAGGTCACTGGGTGACACATCTTAAATGTACGGATACTTTGCACAATTTACCGCGACGAGTACGAAACAAACGATAGTGTTGACGACAAACTAATCCAGTAAAATGCGGGACTTAGACTCGCATTAGCAATCCTTACAGAAAACGACAATTTTATACACAAATGAATAAAGGATCTGTCTTATCCGTGAATCCTTATTTAAAACATAAAGCGTAGCATTCCATTATTGAATCCGGGGAAATTTCTCTCTGAACTCTGGCAGAGTATCACCGTTGTTGTACAAGGAACGAAACCAACACGGAGTAGTTTAGCGAGCGTTTCACTTTGTCATCTCCGGTTCATCGTCGCTGTCGGCGAGGTTGCATTATAAATGCGAGCTAATTCAAAATTCATTACCTAGGTGCAGGGTATATCGGAGCGACGGCGTCTGCTCGTCTCAGCCAACACCCCACGTCCGTCACTACCGCGACCCGATGGTGTCCAACACTGGATGGAAAAGGATAGTGGGGGAGAGAGAAAGGAAGAAAAAGGGAGAGGGAGAAAAAGGAGAAGATAATTGTTCGTCACTGTCGAGAATTCGGCTGGATGTGAGCTGGAATTGGAAGACGGAGAAGGGATCATAGACAGAGGGGAAACCATAAGCAATCTTATCCGCTTGTCTTGTTTATTTAAATAATGCAAGGGGCTTCACCGGGAAATGGATGACTACAAAGCCTCGAAATCCGTGGCGCATGGCGCTCGAACCCTCGGAGACTCGTGTCGCTCCTGACTGCGAAGAGACGAGCCACCTGCCCACCGCGGAGACCGTCGTGCCATTTTTATCATCTCTGGCATTCCATCACGTTTTACACGATTTTGGAATACGGGAGCCGATCGAGAACACGCGGCTGAGGCAAATAATATGTGCCGAGTGTTCATTGGCGCTATCTTTTTGTTTTGACACGGGCAATTATCGAGTGAGAACGACGTAGGAGGCAGATACGGATGTAAACCAGGTTGAAGTGCCCGCTTTCATTTCTGCCGGATGAAAAAGGCATGTCGCGCAATTAAATTTGAATAACTCATGCCCGGTGGAAACGAGAGCCGAGATTAGGATCAATCGCAGATTTTGTGTTGCCGAGCCACTTCTTTATAAATGAGAAGGCGCGCTCGCGCTCGCAAGGGGCTGCGCGTGACACACGGATAGGACGACGACTTCCGTAGCAGTTCAGATATTCACCGGTTGATTACTGTCCCGGCCAGGGCGACCCTCGACGGAATTCCCTTGAGTAGGCTAACTCGACAACTGACAAATTAGCCTGGCGCGCCGACGACACTTGCAAAATGGGGCGAAATGAAGGTAGCCGCCTTGCTTTGGTTTCAATTTGAGAGAGCATCGTCGTGAAGCGGATCGGTGATGGAACGAATCGTCGTCTTGTCGCGTACGCTCGCAGGGTGATCGTCCCTGACACGCCACTTTTCACAAGAAAATGACGCACATAGGCTTGTTGCGTCGCTCTTGAACGACCGCATCGAACTCATTTGCACGTAGTGTATTAATTAACATGATTAAATACCATGTTTCGAACGCTTCGTAATTTTTTTAATTGGGCGACAATTCGTCCCGCGAGCGAGCATCCTCACGTATTGGAATTGGAAACGAAGTAATCAGCGAATACTGCTAAGAGGCAGACGGTAAATATCGTAAATCTCTCCCATAATTAAAACCGTATTTGCAAGAGAGAGGGCAAACGCAGCGTAACAGTACGAACGAAACGAGTCGTTTCGTTACTCGGCATTTCTCATTTCCCCGACACCGACAAACTTTAGCGATTCGTTGTATTCATTTCTGCGCGCTGTTCGTGTTGTAGATAATGTTGCGTGAATGGATTTTTAAAGGCGCAAACCTTATCGCTGCCGCAACTGACATTATTCCATCGAGTATTAATGCACGAGAGCTGCAAGTCGCGAAAGAGTCACGCGTGTGCGGTGGGTGGAGCAAACTGAAAATAAAAGAAACTCCGATGGGCTTGGGAAAGTATTGACTGCACTACTAACAGATTTTGCACAAAACGTTGGGCGCCTATTTTTTCCATGCCTAGACTACTGATCGGGGTTGTCTCACGAGCACAGGTTGGAAAGCATTGTTATTCACGTCGCGTAGAATCTCAGTGTCGCTTTTACTCGAATCCCTTACTGACAAACGAGCAGTTTGCCACAATATTTCTCAACTTTTGCTTGTACTTACTTACTCGTGGACTTCTTCTTGCAGTTTTGCAACCCCGTTC
>JABFPT010000278.1:0-28548 GCA_022817245.1 Nixonia krombeini | reverse complement strand
GGGACGTTGCGAGAAGAAGACGGAGAGTCCATGTCTACGGAAATTGCACGGAAAAGTCAAGCGCGTACGTGAGCGGCAAAGGTGGAAACGTCACGTAGCCGAGATCTCTGGGGAACGATGTCTCAAACGACGACAAGGGGCCTCGGGCACCTGCACCGCGGCGCTCGCCGCGGGAGAGAAGCTATCGGCCCCGCGGCGTTGCGTTATCACGAATCGAAAAGCCTTGGGGGCACGAAACGAAATATGTCCACGGAAATAATGTGCCGCGTCGACCGAACGATAAGTTTGTCATAGCCAATTTATACAATCGGCGTGGCGTACGCCGCTATTTGCCACTGGGGACCCACCAATTTATGGCGCCGTGTTCTTTCACTAAAAAAAATATGTCTACCGAAATCAATCTCGTTCACTTTTCTTTTTCTACATTAATATTAATCATTTATTAATCATTCGTACATTTAGGAATTAAATGTACTATCAGTGTATTACTAATTACTTTAATTACAACACACACGTGTAAAAATGATTTTTTTTTGTATTACGATTGTACTGTCAATAACTTTGTAGATAAGTAAAGTAGTACATTTGATTGTACACTTAATGCTTTTCAATACAAACCCGATGGGGCGAGTGTAGCTATCGCGAAAATAACCCTCGACTGAAGACTATTCTATTGATATTCTGAACAGCTATGGTCTCGCATTCATGTAACAGCATTGGGGACATGTGTCACCCGGACGATTGCAAGAAAGAGGAAAGTAACGAGAAATGGCTCTTTAAAATTGCATCTCTCAGCTCCCGTAAAGGACACGTGCGCTTTTTTAATGTTCCACCAATGTTCACGATAATGTGTTTTAAACTTTTATTAAAGGTTATTACAGAACGTGGCTCGAATGGCGACGGTGCTCGACACTTGAATTGGTGACATCGAATCCACGAGACAACCTTGTTGAAATAATGCTCATGTATTTCTGAAGGAAACAAGGAAAGCATTCTTTAGTAGAATAGTGATAACTATTGATGTTAGAAAAATAGTTGGGTTGTTTATGTATGATATATCAATATGCTTATGTAGTAATTAATTTGCACGAGGCTAACCCACACCTTAACACATCTGTCGACATTCTTCATGTAGATCGATGAAAAACGAGTCAGGAGATAGAGAAAAGAGGAAAGAAAAAGACAGCAATTTCCATTATGGCACTCTGTGCGGTTTTAGGGTCTTGAGGTCTCTGGAGGAAAAAGTTTTGCCAATGATTAACCGAAGTTTCAGTTTCGGATCTCTATACGTATACTATGAGTCGAAAAGAACATCTTGTCGTAGTTTTAGCGTTGAGGCATCTATCTACAGATTTTCCGACAATGTAGTGATGTAGATTTATCAGTATTAATTTTTGAACAAATAAGCACGGAGATAAATATTGATTAACATCAACACTTAAATGTAGTAAATATGTCAAATTGTAGAAAATTGAGGAGAAAATATAATTTGAAGAACAGAACAACAGAGAAATTTTGAAATTTAATTAAGTCAGGATAAGGTGAGGTGAGGATCTGACTTGGTCAGATCACGTTATTAGTTGAATACGAAAGTGAGTTACACCTCTAGAAAAAATGCACGATGAGACCAAGAAAACAAATGAACAAATTCGTTACTGAATTGTTTATTCGTAATGTACAAGAAAATAAGGCGACTGAACATGCAAGACAAATTTTAAATATTGAGTTTTATCACACGAAGTTTTCAAAATTACACGTTTAAAATGAATAAGTATTTGTCGTCTTGTAATAGTAACACAATTTTACAATTTTGCAAATCGAGCCATTGTGCTCGTGCATTAGTTTCTTCCACATGTCGGAGAAGTCTGTCATTAGGTTGGTAAACTTATCTGTCAAAAATGTTTCGACTTGATTGAGGGTATTAATCTTACTTAAAATATGAGGTTTATGTTCAGTGATAACGTAAATAGATAATTAAATTTATAGATACATGGATTTTCAAAGAAGGAAATGTTGGATTTCTGTCCACGATGAAGGATATCTTGAACCTGCGTTCACGTAAATACTTCCCTTTATTAATAAAATTACTCGAATACCGTCCTTTTTACAGTTCTATAATGTAACAAAAAATATGTTTTTGCTAATTATTACTTTACAGGAGATACGTTCGGTAAAGCAGAATGTTGTCTCTCGTTATTTAGTCCCATAAGTTCACTGTGGTCCGACTTTATTCAGGGAAATACAATTAACAGTTCTATTCGTCTAATTAAGTCGAAAATTGGTGAAAAATGGTATATACTTCTAAAAACCTGAACGAAAGATCTAAAGCTTTTTCATTGTTTCCTTAACATTGAAATTTATGTATAATCTTAACTTGCTTTCCTTAATGAATAAAAGGATGATTAATAAAATTTCATATTCATTTTTTTATCGGAAGTTCCCCTCTGCTTTTCAACTTTATTTTAAGTCCTGATGCAGTTGCGTTGTGTACAACTCCTACTCGTAGCTTCACGAACCTTGCACCTCAGACCTCAAAGTCACCCATCAGAGAGCCGAATGTGCCAGAAAAGCGTGAAAGGAGGGACAACAAGAAAGAACGGAAAAAGAAGAAACCGGTAATTCGGACGAATGGCGATTCAGTTAACGTGGAAATAAGACTTGGAAACAAAGAAAGTAGGGAGTGGGGTGTGAAGCTCACAAACGCGTCAACCCGAGAAGTAGTGCTTCCAGCATGCACGGCAATGCAACAATGGAATATCAACACGAAGCGACATTTGAACAAGTGTAATCTAAAATGTGCGGTGCAGGATAACAATGTCGGATTTACAGATTCAAAGATTATCAATTTTAATGGACCTAGTCATTATTACAATGACAGCCCCGACATCGATGTCGTTCGATATAAACTAACTGCCAGTAGGAGGAAAATTATTTCGAAATTTGACACTGTTGACAATATCTTCCACGCGACAGACAAGCTCAGGATAAGTTATGCCGCAAGACGATATTTGCATATAAACAGCAGTTGCGTTCCAGAACACCCATTAAATGATTCTCCTATATTGCAGTCGCCCCGTTTACCATCTATTATAGACATTGAATCAACATCTGAGAATGTAAGGAATACAAAACCTTCACTAAGTGAGAAATCCTCAATAACACATTTTGCAACAGCTGAAAATGAAAGTGAAAATAGCAACTGGCGTAGACCGACGTTGCCAACTAAACTATTATCTATACCGAATGAACAGTTTGATTCAATTCCGGGATACACAAAATTGAGTACGGATCAGAATAAAGTATCTGAACTAAAAAGTAATGATGAAGGTGTAGAATACGAACAGAAAAGTACAGCAAAAGTACAGCAAGAGAAGGATGCAAATATCGATTCTTCTTTTTGCGTAAGGAATTTGGAAAAATATGAAAATAAACAATCGAATCAGAATTTTCAGAAGTATGAAATTAACGACACCAAACATAATAACAAAACGGAAGATGCAAGAAAAGAATTTTTGCCAAAATCAAATGACGATGATGGAGAAGGCAAGGATTATATTGTGGACGGTGACTATATTAGGGTTCGTGGTGATCCTTATCCTTACAGTCGAGAGAATTTCAATGTATGGCGAATTCCAGTTCCTGATATTATTGAACTTAAACCTGAAATGACTAAGCAGAAAAGAAAGAGCACTATGCCGGAAAGGCCAACTTTTGTCAGAAGATAATTGTATTAAGTAAATACTAATGAAGAAAATATGTTACATGTCTCAATAAATATGGACAAAAATTGAATGCAAATTTTATAATGAATGCTTTAATTATTTATAAATTAAAACTTATGTTACAGTAAAGTCATACATATGTTTGATAACAAATTGTAAAATAATTTGCTAGTGAAAATTGAAGAGTGAAATTTGTAAATTTTATTAAAAATGGGACTGATGAACGATTCCATTTATACCACTATCGATTAATCACGGTCGTAAAAAATTTATTAACTGAATCATAAAAGTAACTTAAATGTGTGATCATGTTTACGAAATTAAATTTGTAAAATTATGTTTTGAACAGATTTACTATTGTATAATTTTCGTGTAACTATTATTACAGATTCAGGAAGTAAGAAAGTAGAACATAGTGTGGAAACTAAGAGGGCTATTGACAAGACAGATAAACAGTCATTGTCAATTAAAAGTGACGAGGTGACAAATTTTATTGCCAATAATCTAGAAACAAAAACAAATATAGATGTGGAAAACGCTCCTTTAAAATATATTGCTAAAAAAAGTGAGTTATTTTATTCCTGTAACCTTTAACATACATAGTTGAAATTAGTGAAAAATTTTAGTTCCTGTTATAAATGAAGAAGAAGGGAAACAAATTTACGAAATGAAGAATTATACGTATATTTGCTTTGAGAAGATAAAAAATTCACCGATCCCTTTCATGTCTGAAGAGAAAATAGAAAATGATGAATGATTTTATAAAACTATTTCAATACAAAAAAATTATACTTTATATTTGTACAAGACTTACTTTACTGCATATTCACTGTACGTTGATTTTTATGTTGTTTAAAATCGTTGTTTAAAATAATAAACTGAATTTTAATCCACAAGGAAAATAAAATATTTTATATTTTATTTACTCCTAATAACATTGTAGAATTACAATTTCTGGAAAAAAAATTCTTTCGTTGTAAAATATAGAAATTTAAATACATATTTTAAATTGATAGCACCTACTATTTCGATAAAATACTTCCTATTGCAACATGCAAATCATCGTTATTTCTACTAATCGAACTCTCACAGAGCAATATAAATGTACATATAAAAATACGTTTTCAAGTGTACGCGCAAGCTTTGATGAAGTGTTCTCAAAAGTTCGAGCTTCTTCCTGTCACAAGGCCTTGCAACTTCTCCAATTATCAGGTCCCGAGAGAATTGAAGAGGCTTGCAATGCACGGTAAGTACTCGGTTCCGTGAAGTGTTACATTAAACGCACGCCTGGGCGGTTATTCCTGTCCACCGATACAATCACGCTACGTATAATTTCGAAGACCGCCATGCTAGCAGATGAGCTTTGCCGGTCTTTGCGTCGAGTCACGAACGCACTTCGGAGGGCTATGATTTTACTCCCAAATCTCGAGCCGTCTAATCATTCAAATCGGTTGGTAGCAGCGTCATGGTGTGTTTAATCGTAATCTATGCGTATACGTTGTCCGACAGAAAGATTCGGACTGCAATAAAGTTCTTAATAACTGGCCAACTCCTAGTCTTTTTATTTTTTTCCTTCAGCATAATCCAACAAGAGATACAGATGCGAATTCCGTTTCTGCTACTATGTATCATCTGCATAGCAATTATTTCGATCCACTGAACACAACAGAACGCAACTGAAACTGACTTTCCACTAAATCTTACTCATGTTGTAAAGTTTAAGTTGACACTAATATTTTATACTATTATTCATTACGTGTTGAGGAAAAAAATATAAAGCTATGAGGAAATATGCGGTGAACGTTGTGGAAATCGTAAATCGCATTTGTATCCGAAGTACTGTTACTTCAGAGGAAATGCTTTTTGCCGGCAATGTCATTTGGAACATGAATGGGAAGCGAACGCACAAGAGTGTCTAATGAGGCAAATTGGACGCGCTGTGTCGATCAAAGTCCTCAGGATCAGAATTGCAGCGTGGAGAAATAGAGGAAGCTGCAATAGCAGGATTGAGCGAGGCAAGGGAAACGTGCGAAAGAGCAGCGAGTAAAGTCTCGTCCAATACATCATTAAAATTGATCGACTAACCGCATCGATTACTCGGAGCGTAAGAAAAGTGTGTGAACGGGGATGTGACGAGGTGACACTGGTACCTGTCACCATCAATTGTTTAGAAACAAAAGTTAATTTCCATTTAATTCATTCGCATTCCAACAAAATGATACATTTAGAAATGATCAAGTTAAATGAAACAATATTAATGGCATAAAATTTTACTATTAAAATAAATGTAAGAGCAATTCTTCACATAACTATAAATTTGCTTCTTTCAATGAATCGAGTAATCAAATAACCCTAAAACAGTGCGGAAAATATATTCCCATTAACATAATAAATGTGGAAGGTATCCTCCTCTAATTTGTGTCGTTCTCTCCATACAGCACGCAAAACAGTAACAATTCTCCAATTCAGTGCGCGCAGGATTTCGATGAACGAAAAGATTATTTCGATGAATAAATCTGCAGAAAAGAAAGGAATTACCGTCAAGTCTGGTGGCTTGGTCGAGGTGTCTCCTTTTCGACTTCTCACGAATGCACGTACGTCCAACACACGTGCAGCTGGTCTCATACTCTTTCCTCGTCTTTTTCTCTCCTCTCGACAGTGTCGAGGTTAGAAATGATATTATCTCGCCGCGTAGAACGGATCATTCCCTTCGTGGTCGCTGCACTATAAAAGATCACCCTGCGGTTGTATATTACTCACGCCACCGTGTTTTCACTTGGCGCGGCGATCGGTGCCGATATCATAACTCCTTGTCGTGCCGCCGTTCAAACAGCAAATCTAAACGCGGGAGATGTGGTGTTGGTGTACCCCTGCATGGTAGCGATAGTAATTCCGATATAGAGACCAGCTCTCGAGCGAGGACCGAGGCGAGGACGAATGGAGCGAGCCGAGGTGCCCGATTAAATCGCCTCTATATGAAACAGACGCACCCTCCGCGTAATGTTCTTGCAAACGAGAGGACATTCAACCCGCAGACAATATTTCTCTGTAACAACAAAATTTCGACTTTGATTAGAGATCATAAGACGGAGAAAGAGCACCGATATTGCAACAAATTGTCCTACCATCGGCTGGTTATGTTTTCTGTAACAACAGGAAAGGGAACGCACAGGTTTCCAAGTGAAAAATATCAATGAGTCGTCGGAACGGATTTTGAAGAAGTGCTCGGTAAGAAGAAACAAAGAAAAGGGTCAAGGTTTAATTTGCAAAAAACCAGCAGCTGTATTTGCCAGCGTGCGCGGTAGAAAATTGAAGTTTCGCGAAAATTGAATGGTGGTCTAAAATATCGTTACTTGGAAGGCTCGGGACATTTTCCGGTAAGAAGTGGCTACGAAAATAGATGGTTTACAACCTCCCTTAAATACGTCAACGTTTATGCGCGAATTCCCGAAAGTAAATTGACGTCCGGAATGTTTTCATACGACGCGAAGCCAACTCAAACGCCCGAGTCATGCGTCGTTGCCGCAGACGAGGACCATCCAAAAACGGCTGCTCTTATTAAGTCTCCATAGCGCCGGCTATTATTTATGGTGAGGCGAGAAATCGAAATGTGAACTTTTTCAGAGTGGAGAGGGGGCTTACGAGGGGGCGAAGAAAAAAGCGTTGCTGTTTACGAAGGCCTGCGACGTTACCGGTAAACGCTCGATGAGGTGACGACATTCGAGAAAGCAGGACGTCGGGAGTGTTGAAAGTCGGTCTGCTATATTCGGAAAGAAGGCTGATTTATCGAAATGTCCCTTCCGAAAACAAATCCGCACCACGACATATTTTTACCCAGAACGCGCTCTACCGCACGTGCCATGGCTTCGAATCTCGTTAAATTTTATGTTTATACAGAAATTCACCGTGTAAAAACGGTTCGCGGTTTTTAGCCGGTTCTATCGAAGGATGCTAGAGAAATGAATAAAAAGAAACCGAGCGGGAAGCACGTCTCACTTCTTCCCCTTTTAAATCGCATCATGAAGGAAAGCGAAGGATTTAGCGACGATTAACGAAGTGAAAAGGCAGGTTAAAGCTCAACCCCGAACGTGTGCGCGCGTCGTAACGACCACAATTTACAACGCGTAACCAAGTGTTAAGAAGTTGCATGCAAGTCACCGCATGGTCGTTCGGTGCAGATATTAGAATCTGTAGTGACATTACATGAGAAAAAGAAAATTAGATAATAGTAAGGAAAAATGGACAAGGATCATGGGCAAGAATCACGGGGAGAGTTTTCTGGCCGGATATCTTTCAATTATCCGTTAATTTGATAGGCGGGTGTTGTTGCAAGTCAGCGCCACGTCGTTGCCCACAGCACACGACCTCTCCGTGATTAATCGACGTCAACCGCAGACCGTGCTCGTGACCTCGTCGCGACTCGCCTGCCCCTGGAAATTGTTGAATCTATTGACATTTGACTACACCGTCAATGTCGTCGCTGTGTTGACATCGAAATCGATGAATACCCGATATACTTTCAATTTTATATCATTGAAAGACCCGCGCTGTTTGAGCAAAAGAAATTTCTGGAAGTGATCAATCGATGGAAAGACTTTCCTTCTCCAGTGATGGCTGAGTTATCGAACGTAAAGACACGCAGGAACACCGCAGAAGCGTCTGTTGTAATTACTACGTGGGAGCGACGCCAGACGTCGAACGATGCGTTATGCGCAACGACAGAACGATTAGGAGCCATTCACGCGTATTGTTGAAAGTCCTTGATTCATGTGGAAATGGAAGCGAATATTTATAGCTGAGTATAACACGCGATATCCAGAGGAGAGGGACAAGCTGTTCGATTATACGATATTAATGGTATCGGGAAAGACTTGCAGGAATTTTGGAAAACGAATATAGAATATGTTTACTTCGATAGACTCCATTATAACGTTTAAGTAACGGCGCGTATTCCTCGATGTTAATATCCCAGTATCGTGTGATTTGTAAGAACAGAAATCCTACGATTAGAGCTATCCGTCACATTGGCTCGGGAGCAACAATTTAAGCAGTTTGGCCCGTGAGACTTGAATTTTTTACTCATCCAACCGACGAAAGTACGAGCACGCAACTGTCTTACATGCATACACACACGCGGACGAGCAGCCGTATACCAAAAGCTCTCGATAAAGCGAGTGAGAAAGGAGCCCGTAATTTACCGAGCACCGTTCTCGTGAGGTCCTTGGACCGCACTCATTCTCGATTCGATGTCCCAGAGCGGCTGCCCTTTTCCCATGATCTTCGGTTCGCCTGAATTAGGGAGGTACGTAACCAAGCACCGTGCGCTTATAAATCTCAAGGGCCATTGACGTCCAGAGTGTGGAATTCTCATCGTACTTTTGCAGTTCGTATCATGCGATTCCATATCTACCTACGAAAAACATCATAGTTATTACTATCTTGTGGACAAGAAGCAACGAAATCAATACAATGACTATATGTCATTTTATACTTTCATATTTTGGATATGGAACTTCATATACGACAATAAAGTTTATATTTTTAAATATTTACTGCGCATTGTCTAGAAGGCTATTATGTAATAGTTATAAAACAATAATGTGTAATATTAGTCAATTCTTGAGTGACTTTGTTCATGTTTTAGAAAATTCTACACTATCTACATACCTCTACTGGATACTCCAATCATCAACATAAGCAATAATCGATTTGAATAACCAATATGTTTTTCCATATTAGAATAAGAAGGTTCCATAGACTAGAATAATCGAATAACATGTACAGCAAAAAAGGTCTAATACAACTTTTCTATGCCGAAACAATCAAAAGTTCATTGAAAGAAGAGTCGTTTCAGCATCCTGGTAGCAAATCCGAATCTTTTTCTCATTAAGAAAGAACAAAACGCAATAATGCGACTGCTGACAGGCGAAGTTATTAATTGTATTATGGTGAACATCAGTAGCTGAATCTGAAGCTCTAATTGCAGATGTTGCTCCACTAGAATAAAATTGGTTTTCGTTGACAACCAGTTTACTTGTACTTTCTAAATAATATAAAATGACGTACATTTACCTTCTATTTTTAATTATACAAAATAACAGATTCTTCATTTTCTATCAGAAGTATGTTTCAATAATGTGCAGTTTAGATTAAAAAATGAGAAAAGTAACATTTTATTATTAAAAAGTAAAATTTGATTATTAATTTTGAAAATTTACATCATAATTATAAACATATAAAACAACAGTTGATTTGAAAATGTTGCAAATATTAAATATTCATTCTACTTTAAAAATGCAGTGGCTAATAAAGATTGCACTCCAATGATGATTAAATTTATGTTTAACTATTAAATTAGAAAGAAAGAAAACAAATTAACACTATAAAAAAATTGTCAACTGTTAAAGAATAAAACCTTTCAAATTTGCAATGCTTTTATAATTACATTCAGGAAATTGTACCATCCCTAACATGGTACTTAAACATGAAATGATGTATAAATATTTAATGTATATTTGAAAAATTAATTCATAATTAATATAACTATTTTATAAAATATTTTAAAGGTAACCATTTAAAAATGTTATGTACATTTAAACAAATGCAGAATGTAAAAAGTATTACCAGAGTGTAAATATTAAAAATTAACGTTTGAATCGTATTAGGTTGGGTTTTGTTTCTAGTAATTTGACAACAAACTTTTTTGATTCATCATACATAATGTTGAAAATATTCAAACATTGACTACGCTAAAGAAACCTTTTTTTTAATATCATTAATTTATTTGCAACATTTATCTCACCTCGAATGTTCATTTTTTTAGAAAAATATTAAAATTGAATATCGAACTGCGTGATAAATTAAAATAACCATAAAAACTTACACATTTGAATGCAACGTACTCCTCTTGTTTTTCTCTGAAAAGCTGCGCAATAAATGCGCAGTGTATCACAATATGCTTTCCAGTAGCAGATAAACTTACTGATCACCAACTTGCTTTAATAAAAAGTAGTTTTGCAGTGCCTACAATATGAATGAAACACGAGTGAATATAAGCTTCATAATTTATCGTCAAAATCTTCATGACCACATGTTAACGTGTAGTCGCACATCATCTTATAGAGAGACTGCTTAAAAATACGGTACATTTGCCTATGAAAGTCTATACACAGTTCCAACACATGCAAAATAGAATATTATATATGTGTGTGTTTAGACAGCTTTACTTTTGTTTCAAATGTTGACCTTACGAAGAGGTAACAAGTATGTATACAAATATGCTAAATATACAAACAAGTATCATATGATATAAACATATACAATAGTTCTCGAAAACATGAAACAATTGTATGTAAAATTAAAAACATACGTTCCACTTCTTACCGAATATCAATTACTGTTTACCGGCAACCAATTACCGACTATCGATTACTAACTAGTGATATCCAATGGTGCTTAACCTTTACTTTGTAAGACGTAGTTAAGTCTTCGTCTTTTCTGACAAGTAAAAATAGAGAACTACTCTTCAGCTGAACTACGGATTTTTAGAATACGATTTACTGATTATTATACATTTCTGTTTATTTGTATACTATATGTAGTTATAAAGTAAGTGCAGCATATTCCTATTACATATTTAATAGAATTATTTGATCTATTAGACAATTTTAAGTTTCGTAAAATGATAGTAATGTTTTTATTACTAACGTATAACAGTAAATTTTTTACCGGATTCTTTCTACTTTTAAACAACTCAGGGATTGATAAATACGCAATCATTTATTGGAAATATTTTGTTTCTAGAAAATGTAAATAATTTGCATTTAATCTTTACACAAGTGTATTATGCATTCTTTTATGTAATGGTTATTTCATAATAGAATCATTTAAAAATAACATATTTAATTTCTAATATCCATTTTTCATAAAACAATTCAACTCACTTTATGCTTTTAATGTACAATGCAATTATAATAGAATATGAAAAAGGTTTGCAGTAAATATAGTACTATTTTAATATATTTAGTTAATTGTATTGTATTTGTTTTATTTTTTCAGCTGTTACCATAACATGTCATATTCTATTGAGAAATCTTGAGAAATGTTTCTGCAATCGTTAACAGTACATCATTAAATTCAATTCTAGTGTTAACAGATTTCTTGAGTGTTATTAACATAAATATACCACTATTGAAAGTGACGAATGACACAACTGATTGAGTTAAGAAGAATAAAAGGATATTCAGATGTAATGGTAATTACATATCTAATTCTTATTATTGCTTTTAAGATGTTGTGTTTCTAGGCTATTATACATTTGATTTCAACATATTAAGATAGTAATAAATATAGATATTTAAACTATTTTAATTATTATAATAACATTCCGTTCTGTAACTAAGTATTATGATATAAATGAAATAGAAATTGATTTTCATAAACAATGCAAACTATTCTATTCAGTTACTAATTTTAAACATATCTGTTTTCAGTAAACAGCAGAACTATACTGCAAATTAAAAACAATTGTTTAGGAAAATACTTGTAGGTTCTGCTATATTCATGTTCGTGCACATTTCTTATAAAATAAGCAAGTGCGTGAGTCTTTTACAGAAGAACTATAGTTCCGTGAGGAAGACTAAGTTTAATAGTTCATTGGTCCTATAACGCGTAATGAGCAAGCGAAAAGATTCTGAATGAGGAATGTATGCACCTACGTGACTTCATACGCAAATATGTGATATGTAGATACATGTAATTGCAAGGTAAAAACATCGATGTACAGTAGCGGATCCGACCTCGACGAATTGCATGTCGACCTCTCGTTCTGCGCATATCAGAGTGTATGTACAATATTTTCAGTTTCCAAAGAGGCTCAAGGCGAACGCTCAGTTTTGCTTGGCATTGATGGCTTCTGCCTCTCATTTCATTTATACGCATTATTGTCATGAACACATACACTTTGTTCTCAGAAATGAAATTTATTTTTTTCTAAGATTTCCTTTTTTTCGCAGTATACATTTTGTACTGTTCATGTTATAGAGAAGTAATTGCTCCGAACCTGAAAATTGTTTTAGGTGTGACTAACCTGCACTCACTCAGATTTAACTATACACATACGCGTAAAGTGCCAAGAGGCAAAGTCAAACATGCGTTTACCTAATACGCAATGGCATAATTTGCCAAGGGGTTTAATCGCATCATTGTTACTTGCTCAGCCAACAGGGTGGAATAAGCTGATCTTGTCTCAGACCTCTTGCTCTGTGAGCTTCTTCGATGTGATTCTCTTCCCCTCCCTTTGCTCCTTCTTATGATCTATCTTCCGATGCTCGACGGAACCAAATTAGGTTATTCCCTCTAAAATAATTATGAAGCAACGAAATGTATTTTGATCCTCAAATTTCCATTAAATTAGGATCTTCGCAACAGAATCTCGAGAGCTTATTTAGAGTGCGTTCCGTTTAAAGGGCACTTTTTTATAGAATAATAATAATACTGGTTAAGGTATAACAGAATATATGCACTTTGTCGATTTTGTAAGTCTCAGTTTTTAAAGTATTAAACAGGAATTTGTAACAGTGTCGCTTTGAGAACATGTGTCTACTTCATAAACAAGACGTCGTTAAATTCAAAATAACCGCCAGTTATAAGCAGCTGTTCGCTTAGCTCGAACTGTTGACACAGCATTCACATAAACGCGTTGACAAAGTCACTTGAGTTTGCAATACTTTTTATGATTTCCTAACTGTTCCGAAAGATGGTGAATTTCTAGCGGAAGCTATGTGTATGAAACGGCCACATGTGTACCAATAGTATAAATTTGTTTGAACCAAGGTACAACATAAAGAAAATACAAAAAAGTAGTATTTAAATATTTCATGCAAAGGAACATAAATATAAATAATATATACATAACATAAATTTATATAATATCTATATTTAATGACCAAATTGTAAATTATTCACTTTGTCTTAAATGTAAATTTCACATTTTATTATTAATTAACAATCAGCCTTTTTTGTAATAAACGTGACTGTGAAATGTTCTTTGTGTAAAAACACATGATCATTAATGTCAAAGAGAGCCTCGGTTTAATTTACTTTTAGAACGCTCAGCACAGCATTTGTCAACCATTCTCGTACGGTGTAGTCAACTAAATGCCGTTCTTCCGTCTGTTGCTCGTCATCGCGACGCATTACCGTACATGATCCCATTTCGGTCGCATACTTTTATTTATAGACTTCGCGATGAATTCTCTTCCGCAACACCCCGCAATAACAGCAGCCAACTTTTGGATTGTTGTCTTTAGTGCTTAAGTGCATTCATATGGTTACGGACAAACTATACATGCCTTGTCTCTACATTCATTATTATTTTATTGAATCCATCAATAAAAGTGGGTAGGCTTCTTAATACACTAATATGTTGCAATAACAAAATTTATTCTGAATTAGTACCATATTTATGTATTGTAATATAGAAACTTATAGTTCATAGCAAAATAGTTAACGATGCGGAAGTGAATATGAAGAGTTAGAATATTCAGTTATAATATGTTAAATTTCATTAGATTTTTAATTGCGATATAAACAAGTAGATTACTGACATATTAATATTAGAGTTACCGTACTAGTAAAAATGACTAATTTTACAACGTTATTAAATTTGTGTATTTTGTACAAAGACTAGTCATTTGTACTGGTTTCGGTAGAAATAGATATATCTCAATTGCCTGTAGTTCCAGTGTTAAACATATTAATTATTCTGATGTTGTAGATTTCGTCTCATGATATAACAGTGGACACCAGATCAGACTCTTCCGCTGTCATCATGAACAAAATGGATAACTGTGCAACTAAGTAAGTTGAAGAATCGAAAAATAAAATTTAATTTCCATGTAACTGGATAAATGTTGAAACTGATTGCGGTGAGCTTTTGAACGATTTCGGTGGAAAAGGGAGATTCGGAGAAGTAGCAAACGTTCGTTGACCATCCTCGACGCCTAGAGGCATTCGTTGATTACCGGTCGAGAAGGGCCACGGGATTTTAATTAGCGAGGTTTACTCTTCGCAAACATCGGTTAACGTACTCGCGAAACGATTCGGCCCGGACCGGTCAGTACGTAGCTGTTTCGATCGTAAAGGAAGATCGACACAACTACTGAAATCCCCTCGCACTTGCTTGTCCCTCGGTTTTATCTCCTGGTATTAATAAATAATCGGTGTTCAATTACTTGTAACGAATGCACCGCATAATGGTTTTCGAACAACTGAACATTACTATCAGGAAAAAGTACATTTCTCAATTAGTGAAATTCTTCGTTCTTGAATACCAGCATTGTATTTACGCAAAATTACAGTTGTCGTTCAAAAAGGACCGCGTAGAACAGAACATCATTGACGCTGGTCGAGATGGATGAAGATAGCTGTCCGTTTCTGTTCTCGAGTATGTCACTCGGTACTCGCGTCACCAAGATGACAAATGAGACGTTGTCGTACGTGTGTTCAAATTACTCCCAACAACATTCCACACGTACTCTTGCCACTTTGAAATATTATCCCCATGTTTCAGTCGTTTTCAGGTTTTTGTTAATAAAACCAGAGATGATAATTAAACCAAGATTTCAACATAACGTGCTGTAAAGTTTCGCAATTTGGTTACAAGTTATATTCAAAACAGTACGTAATTTTTAATAATATAAAAAAATGTCGTTTTACTTTTTTTAGTGAAACGTAATAATTCGTTTAATGGCAATGGCAAAATATTTAATGCTCACAATAATTATTGCATTTTTCACACACATTGTTCTGTGAGAAGTGCAATTTAGAATCAATTACAAGCATATCAACAATGGTGCTGAAGAAGCCTGTGTAAATGGTAAAGCATGTCATGACCCTTGTTAATCATTAATCACTTGCTTTTTAGCTGAAAATTCCCTCACGCCTAGTTTACAAAATGAGGGTCGTTGAAACCGCTCCGTCACCTACGCCAAGAAGAGAGCTGCTTTTTAAGGCTCTGCTTAAATAAGAGTGGGGGTTTCGGGATCATCTCGTAACATAACATAAGCTTTCTTATAAAAGCTCACGAGTTTGGCACGTTTTGAGTGCACGCCACAATAAGAATATAATGATTCAATAAACACTTGAAACTTTTTCAATAACAGTCAATCATGTTACATTGTACATGATATATATCAAGTCCAAAATTTATCATCAGTTTCCTTTGCCGTAAAGAAGAAACTGCAACTGATCAATTTGACGTGAAGATTAGTTTAAAAATGACTATATGGTTTCAGTCGATAGAGATACAAGGACTGAAATAACAGAGACGAATTAGTAAAGATCGGAAAGGATCAAAGTAGTGGGCAACGCTCGACGCAGCAATCCGGACTGGGCTGCACTGAACACAAGAAGACAAGAGGACGAAAATAGGAAAGCCACCCAAGCCGATATTGTTACGTGTACGTGATGCGTTTCACGCGTACGCGCTTTAATGTGCAAACCCCAGCACCCCCAAGAACCTAATACGGCTGTTGCTATAATTAGATCGCATTGTATTGCTTGTAAGAATATCACTGTTCTTGGGAAGCTTTGTTGCAGTGTTTTCGCTACAGTTGTCAACGTCATCAACCCTTCCCACATAAGCCTTTGGTATAAAATAAGTTAAAGGAGTTGCATCATTGCAATAACATACAGATCGTTATTACAGCTTACCGCTTCATATTTCACTTTACGATACATGTTGTCTACAGATGAATTCATTAATAATCGTAATGTGGTTCGTGTGTGGAAAATTTGTGCTCTAAAAACCATCAATTTCTTTGAGGATGATGATAATTTAAAAGAAAGCACATTGCAAAATACGCCGACGATAAATCATGAAATGTCTTCGACCGTTTGTTCTTTATCCAATTACTCGAAGAAGCACCTTAAAGAGCAGCCTCCTACGGTACAGTGACGGTTTCGATCGCGGCGACTACGTTCCAAGAGTCATCGATGCATCGTTAGCTGCGGTTGTGACGTATGCGTTTACGTGTGTACGTGCGCTATGAAAGTCGCTTCTCCCGTAACGAAGCATTCAGGCCGAGCCCAAGTCGAGATGTCCAGCTATACCTCACGAGATACTTCTTTAGATGTTCGATGACATAACGGTTGTCCTCTTTACACCATAGAGCGGAAACTTTATCTGACATTTGATAAGGAACCGCGCAATATGCGTCGTATGAACGGAATGGATATTCATCATAAATTACACTCAGATTTACGATACGCAAGATAATGAATGAAATATAGTAGACTAATAGTTTCTGATATATCGAGAGCCGAAAGAAAAGAGGGCTGTGATAAAAGTCGGGAAACTGAGATTCGCAGTTGCACCTGGGCCACACTTGCGTACAAACTTATCGGCTCTTGGCTCTTCCCCTGCACTTTCACGGTTCCGAGTACATGTTAGATGTAGTTGTACATTATAGATACTTGGTTTCACCAAGTTAGGAATATGTGGCGACAATACTTGTAAATTTACATAATCTGCAATTTAAGTGAAACATACTTCATTTCACCGAACGCCGTACTTAATAAGCTTAGTGCAAAGATCCGTTAGAATCACGGAACGTTTACAAGAGAATGTAGCTTATCATCTCTTTTGCAATAATATGCCATAAAGACGAGAAACTCGAATCTTGTACTGATAATGAGCTCTAGCAAAGAAGATACTAAGAAGAGTCAAGCAGTGAAAAACGCGAATGGGTCGATCGCCAGCAAATTGGATTAGCTTAGACCGCGCCCGTTCGTGCATAACGCTCGAACATGAAAAAAGGCATTCCTCCGACGAGTGAAATACATCATGAAGGCTTGCCCTATCGGTTGCTGTCTGCTCGCTGTCATAGACAACTTTTTGTCCAGAATCAGGCGCTCTCGGATGCGGGAACGTCCAAACTTTGCAAACAGGACATCGGTCATTTTTGCTTGCGCTTGTTGGCTATATGCTGAAAAAAAAAGTTTCACAATGATTCGTTATGCTATTCCACGAAAACGATTGTCCGGAGCAAATATGAATTAATTGTTGCTGTCACCGAACTGTTGCGGCATTCCCCGCACTTTTCATCGTGGTTATGAATGAATGTGATCATATAAAATCATATTACGCGATTAGCATAACCAAGCAGAATAGTAACTTTATGTAGTCATATATTACAATTGTCAGGATAATTTAGTGTGACTGCGGAATATATGCGTCACGGTTCAATTGCTATTTAAATGTCTCTTCTAAGCTGGTTTCTTACGAGTCGAAATGCATGAATTTTATAGTGAATATTACGTACGTTTAAGAACTGGTAATTGAAGGATGTTCCACTGCTGCAACAATTCATATATCATGTTGATACAAAATGACTATCGATAACACACGGTAGAAAGGAATTCTGTTCCAGGCGCATTGAAAAATGACGTAATAGGCGACGTTTTAAAGTAAATGCGCGGGGACAGGAACAACGATGTTCTTCGTTATTCGGATATTAATTCGCAACACGCAAGTGGCGGGCAAGGCGGCGGCATGCGGCAACCGTGGCATCAGCGGCCTGGCAGGCAGTCAGACTGAAAGACACAGCGACTATCTCGTAGGACAATTTAAGGAGGAAGCATCGTAGCCTGCGAGTAATAAAGTCGCTTGGCCGGACGAAGTAGGTTTTGTCCTGTACCGATAATGGCCGCACTTCATCAGCCTTCCTCTCCCTCCGCTTCCTGCGGGACGAAGACAACGTGACGTAAGTACGTGCGTAACGTATGTACGTAGCACGATGTGGTGGCGACGATGTAGAAGGAAGAAAGGAAAAAAGTCGTTTTCTTTTCTCCTCTCGCATCCCGCAGGAGGCCATCTGTTTCGTCATTACCGGCAGGCAGTAAACCACCCGTCTGCCGTCCCGTCACCCCGTTTCCCTGTCGTCTCCCCTGGGTGATACATCGTGTTTCCTTATTTGCCGGACGTGCCGCGGGAAAATCGTCCGAGAAAATCGAGTGATTTGTCCAGGAGGTGTTAATGCTTGACGACCTGCCAAGCTTTCCCGCGTGTCCTTTTCTTCATTTTCTTCTTCAATTGCTCCCTTCTTCTTCTTCTTCTTCATCATTTCGCTTCTGAGCTTGGCACCATTATTAACCATTATAATCACCGTCCTTTTACAGATTAATATCACCCATTTTCTTTCAGGGTGCACGCTAAGGACGGTTTGTGTTTGAATGACTGGCAAGTGCGTTTCGGGCTAGAATGCATGCGAAGAAAAAGTCCGTGAAGCACGGTAGAAATCGAGATGCAAGTCACGCCTTGGAGGCAGCTCGAAGCTTCCGAGAGGTGAGACAGGTTACAGCAGGCATCAGGGTTGGCCAAGCTATCTGTGCACGGCGATTCGATGTATCGATGGCGGCACGACTCTTTCAAACCGCCTTTACTTTTCATCGTTGGCGAAAGAAGCAGCTCGAAATCCACCTTATTGACAGGCTTGCAGCTTCCGAGGATCTTCTCCTCATATCCTCGTATCTTTGTTTCATCTGTCATTTATTTATTTATTTGCTATGTATAAACATACGTACCATCGCCTGCAAATTAATAATTTCTTCACCGCATTACTGTTCTATTGAACTGTTCGACATGAGTGAAATTATTCGAAAATATTCGCTTTGCTATACAATTAGATCACATTCAATAGATTATCGTAGAATCATCGAAAAGTTTTCGTAAAGGGGCTGTTGTTATTGGTTGTTCGCAATTAATGAACGTGGAAATGCCACAGTTCGATAATCTTGATATCTAAAAGGGGAAATCAACTTATTGTGCGACGGCAAACAAACGGATATACGGACATGTACAAAGGTATATCTCAATGCGATCGGTGCGATCGAATCTTATTAATAAAACCGCGGTGGACTCGCGATGTGAGATACGACCTCCGGCGTGACTATCGGCACATCCTTATGGAGGCTTCATTAGCCGACTGTAATTACTCGGAGGAGTCCAAGATCGTTGTCGCGGATGGTATGGAACGGCTGTGAATAGACCGTAACTCGAACTCCCTGTCAGGATGACGCGGTCAATCATTTATCAACTGGCAAGCAATTATCGTAATTAATATCGGTGGCCTGACAATCGTACCTGAAACACCCTTGTCGCTGCTATTCATCCTCTGACGCATGGTCCTGAGGAACATACAGGTACACTCTCGCTCCTGTGACGTGAATGAAATAATGAGAAATGTGAAAGAAGTGACGGAGTACTACGTTCCCATCATTATAATATCACGAGACAGTTTACGCATTTTTATATACACCGTTGTTACTCCGGTAACAAGCTTCTTCTTTTCTCATACAAACATGTTTTACAAATCGAAGTAAATATAACTGTAATTATGAACGTTATGTTTGAAAATGTGGAATGATGTAGTGGAGTGATGAGACAGTGTAAGTTTGCGGCATCACCTCATGTTAATTTTGCTTTGTCCACGCGAGAAGGTTGATGAAATCGGCAAAGCAATAACATTAATCCAGAACGATGTCGTGTACAAGATAGTCCAGTTTCCTCCTCGCGCTCTCCCTAGGTCGTTGCAGACCTCGTCGAGTAATTCCTGGTGGTCAGCGTTCACGATACGTTCATATAAAGCACTCGTACCACCCGGGACTTGGAGAGAACTCACCCTTGTCTCGCAGTCCCGTTCACGTCGCGGTCTCTCCCCAGACGGTATGCGGTTAAGCGAGTCAAGCCAAGACCTTTGCTGCCACTTTCCCCTCTTCTCCCTGCCTTGTGCCTCACCCCCTCTTCCTCCGTACAGACGATGCCTGTAATTTTAATAAGCCATATTACGAGGACGCGTATACCTATGGGAACAGCTTCCTTTTGTCCGACAAACCACGATTATACTCTACCTACACTAATGCCTCTGCGGAAATACCTTTGGAATACTGTATCATAATTTGCACTCCTCGCAATTATTCATTATACTTATGTTCGCTGTTACGTTACAACTGTCTATCGTATCAAATCAGTCATTGTAGTCTCTTTGGTATGGATGTCAACAGCGAGTATGCTATTGTACACAGTTTACATTTTTTTACATTTACATTACAGTACACATTTACATTTCTCAGTCATTCTCATGCGGCAGCCATTCACCTAGGAAATTCATTATCTTTTTTTGGCGTCATTCTCGATTAAGAAAATGGTCTGTCCTGACTCTTGGTTGTCATAGCGATGAGGTCCGCAGCGTTTTACTTGCAACCCGGACATTAGTTATATTATTTAATTAGAACGCGGGAGAGACGCCTCCTACAAATGCGATGGCACTTTAATGAAATCCTAACGGAACGTCACGCCTCGTCATCCCCGAGGACTCTCAGTGAGCCGTTACTTGAGGATCAAGAGGGGAAATCTGTGGCATTTTTTATCAAGGGCTGGACTTTTTATGTCTAATTAATTGTCATAAATCTGATCTAATGGTCTGAGATTAAAGGGGAATTTGAGTATGGCACGGTCTTGCTTAAACTCGTTTAACGACTCATGTCGCTATACGGAATTTTCGTCGATTAATGTAATTATCAGTGTAAATGTCTGCTGCATGCAAAGTTAATCATACTTTTATAAAAATACCAGTTAATATTAAGAAAAGAAAAATATTTAGAAGAAATTTACTGTTCTTATAGTTTGTACGTGACTGATTAATATTATACAAATATACTTATAAAGTATTAGATATAAAATATTAAATTTTACATTGACCATTAAATGTGCAAAAATACAAGGAAAAATATTTTACAATGAAGTACAATGGCTTTTTACATATTTATTTTTCATAATTTTATGAAATGAATAATGCGCTCAACGAAGTTTAACTTCTAAATTAATGACAGTATCAATGTGAGAGCTTGACGAAACTTTCGACAATAACAGGACATATATTGCACACAAAATTTGCAAGTTATACAAAGTTTCGAGTGCAAAGACAGTTGATTTATCGGACTCATTATTGCCAAGGGTGGAGGAGAACTACAGAGCAGCAGCCACCCCAAAGGCATGTTTTACAAGGCGGCATTAATTGCTCGAATTAAATATGCACCGTCTCTTACTCTTTCCCGCTGTCTTCTCTAACTCCTCTTTTTCCTTTTCTCGCTCTTAGCACATCGACGTAATTTATTTCGGTTTCCTCTAAGCATCTTAAGTCCTCCAGCTAACCAGAGCTATCTTCGTAAACTTAAATAGCAGCTGAGATAAATATTAATCGAAGTACCAGTTAGTTTAGGAGAATGATGAAGAAAAACACATTTCAGGATAGCCGTGTTACAATCTGCACGTCCTTACAACAACTGACTGTCACAGTTCATCATAATTTATTTTCATTTATTAGTAATTGCAATTTGTAAATTTGTGTCAACATTCAAATTGCAATTATTTCTAGACAGCTGTTATTTAGTACATAATTTTATTAAAAAAATATTTATCAATAATGTGAAATATTCCTTTTTACTTTTCAGAGAAGTTTGGAACGAAGAATGTAGATCACAGAATGCTTTCATCTTACTTAAAGCTCGAGACAGTAAAATAGCTTATTTGGAAAAGCGCCTTGCAGAGCTGGAGCGCGCTACGTCTATGATGCACTCAATCAAATTCCAAGGATCACCTACAAGATCTTTGATCAACTCTGACAATACTTCATATAAGATGATAGCATCTGATGAATCGTTTACTTCGATGAACTTTGGCAAGCCCGGCACGCCGAAACCGCAGACAGAAGCATTCCAAAAACCATTATTTGATCATATCGATCGTAAGCACCAGATTCCTCCTTTGATATTTTCCTCATCGTCAATGTCCAATTCTGATAAAGACGCTTACGTGACAGCACCAATTTTCTTTTTCGAAACTTTAAAGAATGAATCTCTAGATGGTCAAAATATAGTTTGTAAAAAAAAAGGCACGAAGAAAAAAATGAATGATGTTAAGTTTACAAAAGACAGTTTTACATCCTGGAATGTACAAAACTCTTCGTCAAATTCATACGTTGATAATGCTGCATTACAAGATAGTTATTTTAATTTCAATATTTGTTTTCTTTAGTGAAAATGTAGAATATAGAGAATAAAACAGCGTCATAAGAGCAGGGAGAATATACATCAATAATACATTCATACTTTATTACTGCACAATAATTAATGTGTAATTGTCATATATATTTATACATATTAGCAGATTGTTAACACATGCTATACAAAATTACTATTATTAAACTTCTGAAAATTTATTATGTATACTTTTCTTTTATCCAGATGAGTTATCCTCGTGTCCTGTAAGCCTGATTATTGCAGTAGCGACGATGTTGAAATCGAAAGAATCCAACTGGGCCGATACGTCCAATTTACCAATCAACATAGGTGACGGTTCGAACATGTCTCACCAAGATCAAGTGGAAAAGAGGTCATTCGCGAATTTGCAGTCAAGGAGAAGATCTACATTACCACTGCAATCTTTTGCAAGTGTACTCCACAATGGTCCAAAGCACACATTTCGTAAGACACGCGGTTTCTACAATTTCAAGATAAAGAAATGTAGAAACATGTACAAACTTCTGGATGTCAGAGCTATCAAATCGTGGTGAGTGATTCAAGCTTTTGAAGATTATCCACTTTTTTCATATAAAATGTATATACAAAGTACGTTAATTTGATTGGTCTAAAGTAGAGCCCTATGGTAGTAGCATTACAATGCTTTAGAGCACTTAACATGAATATCAAACAATGTTTAATTGACGTATCGGTTACGATTCCGGGCCTGTTGAACTTGTGTAATGCTCAAAGTAACTTTTCCTCGAAGAATAATCGGTATTACGTTCAAATGTGACGGAGGCAAAAATGAAGTGTCAATTTGTCTCGACACGTAGTCGTAAGAGCAATGAAAATGGAACGAATTCGGAGGAACGACCTGCGCCGTTAATTCTCCAAAGTTACGAGCATCTCGACGCGATATTCGTCCTCTACTCAGTATGGCAGAAAATGGTTACTTGTGAGAAAATAACGCGGACTACGTGACGCGACCGAAAAGGATATGTTCGATTTTTCCGTTGCGCTTGCCGACCCTGGACATGAAAATGCATGTAATTAGCCGATATCGGTGCTCCGCGCGGATCCGCCGCTATTTTAATCGCCTGTCGTATGATAATTACGTGTGTTGGTCGCCCTTCGACCCGAACCGAATAAATCATCACGTCGTTCGCAGCCTCTCTCTTCCTCACTTTTGCACGTATGTGCACACATACGTACACGTATTTTCGGGCTAAGTCGAAGCTGTGAAAAGATTCCCGGGTATTCTTCATTTACATCGTATCAATCAGTGCATAAAATTGATTATGGATGACGTTGTCAGCTTTAAGTGTCTGTGTAACAAGAGAGCGACGACGACACGATCTAAGCAACAGCGAAGTGAGTGTGACTATCTGTAAATTTATCTTCGTCGACTTGACTGCTTCGACAAACTTTGGCTGTGATCGAAGTTTCTCATTGATTATGCAGATCTCATTACGCTCGTCGTTTTTCTTCACGTTTTTTCATCGCCGAATATTAATTATTTTTTACTTGGCTATTTTTGTAAAAATATGTGGACACTGATAAATAACGTAATTTATCTCGAATTCAATTATAAAGTATAACTGGATACCGATGTTACTGCGACGCGGAAAAATTATTTATACATGCGTATATTAATCAGCGTGCGTTTTAATTCGCACGCGTGGCGCGATAATATGGGGTTCGGGGGAATCGCCGCTAATGGAATCAATTAGGCGTGGATTAATATTGACAGATTTATTGATTCGTCTTTTGTGCTTGTTGTAATGTAACGATCACGCGCCGGGCTATTTATAATCGAAAACTGTTTGCACCCGAAACATAGCAAAAGGGCAGCGAATATTGAAATTCGCGACATATGTGGTCAGAGTATGCATGACGAGTGAAGGTAAATACGTATTAGCGCAGGATAGCGTTGGCTGATTGATCGCTCCGCGAAATTCTGTATACCCGTTTTCGTCATACGATATTCGACCGCTGTGTAAAAAAAAAGAAAAAAAGGGAGAACTTTCGAAAATGCAGTCGTCATGTACAAACAGTTCAGTTGAAAAGGTAAGCACTGTGTTTTTCATTATTGCGGTACTAACGAATAATTAAGGAAGGCATGGAACGGCGGGAACTATATTTGCAGCGCGAGACGTCGTTTCGTTGCACGAGACGTCGAAGGGGAGTGTGGCTTGATCGAGCAACATTCGATTAGAGAAGCAGAGACGAACTGATTTGCCGGGCAGGGCAGTACATTTCACGGTTCACACCCAGATTGGAAGCTCGGAGTGCTGTTAATTGAGTTATAGTGATTTAGCGACGCGCGGCCGCATACTAGCAGCGAAGGTCGGCTTGCCTCATTATTATCAGGCAGTGGTCCGCAGGAACTGTTATCTTCCGGGAGGTTTTTTTCTCGAGTCTCTCTCTCTCTCTCTCTCTCTCTCTCTCTCTCCGGCGCACATACCTGCCTGCCTACGTAGCAGCTACTTACTACGAGAGACTTCTCGTGCTGTGGCGAATTTATCGCATCCAATTAGCTGGGACTCCGTGACAGTGGCGCGGACATTTAAAAGAAGACTGAGACGATGGACTTGGACAGAATGACAAACTTAACGGTTGCTGCGAGCCAAGCCACGTCCCTGACATCTCCTGCTCGACAACTAGTGACACCCTTTCCTCAGTCTGTGTCCTTTAACTTACATTTCGCTGAAGAACGAATGCCAAACTATTTACGTCGGTACATCCACAATTATTTTTTATCGATTAATTGATAGATACATTGTCCAAATATTGAGTAACCTATTGTTTGTTCCAAGCTATTTGTGATAGGGTAAGTGACCAAGGTTATAAAAAACGTTTAAAAGCGAGCGAGGAAAGTTGGAAACAACATGTCGCAATGATCAAACGAGGCGACAAGCACAGCCGGACGACTTGTCTGTCATGATTAATTAACGAGTGGGTTCTCGCATTGCGGCAACGATGTGCGCGCCCGATAAACTTTGGGACGCGCCACTGAAGTAGCCGATGCATGCGCGGTGAGTGAAGATCGGGTCCGTCAGAGATTAGCGATCCTGCGGCATATACGCTCAGCGAAAATCGCTTATGCTCGATCGATCGCGGAGCTTTTATCGCCTCAACGATTCTCCTCTTCGTGTCCCCAGCGTCATTTGCATAACCTGTCGCGCCACTTTGCGACCGGTATGTCACGATAAATATTGTAACGGCGAATATTTCGGGTGAAATCGTCCGCTCTGATACGCCGAATTTAATCATCGTTATTATCTCTAAGCAGCGTGCGAATTGTACCACCGTTCAGTTAGATGTTTGCGTACCTGCTCGCAATTGGCCACGACGCAGGTGCACGTCTGGCTACAATGAGCTCGTCACTGCGCGTCACTTAGAGACAGCTCTAAGTATTTGCCTTATCGGTAGATCATTTGGTATAAAACATTTCGTTGACTATGTAGCGATACGGGAAACGAGATTGCACGTCGAGGCATGCAAACGCAGCTTCATAAGTTATAGCATGATATACGCAGCTTCTAACACAAACCATTGCCAGTGACTCACGACGCAATTACGTCACGATCGCCCGAGCCGTTAATCGCGCAAAGCTCGCTGCTGGTAATCTATCGCGGTTAATGCCATTACTCGTTCCACGCTAATGTATCTATTTATCCGATAATCGACAGGTGTATTTATTAGCCACGAGCAAATCTATTTATCCATCTGTCCTTCTTTGTTTTATTATATCGGCCGATCGTCTATCCTTTCAGCCTTTTTCTCGTCTATCCAAATGTATCGAGTCTGATTTGTCGAATCTGTCATAGATGCGAGAAACATCGTGAGAAGCGAGACGTATTACTCGGAACGATCGCATCGACGCGCGAGGATATCGGACGATCGACGTTTCTCGCGTTTCTCGCGTTTCTCGCGTTTTCCCGAGAAAACACGGCGACAAGCGCGGCTATTTTTACCGTCATTTTCATCATACTAATTGCACGCTTTACCGCTAATTTTGCCGCGAACCAGCGGCAGGATGTGAAAATGTACGCGTCGCCGGGATATTTAGTAATGACGGAAATAAATAATCGCAACCGGTCTTTTTCTCTGATCGCGATGAATATGTTTAATGTAACGTTCGAACAGTAAATTTGTAACTAAATCTTTTCGTAAACACGTCCATTCATTCGATATAATAAGAGGTTCGGTATGTTCATATTTCATTAGTCTATTTCTCCCATGGTATATTACTTCCTTCAAAAATTCTCACGTTGCGTTTCGCCTTGACACATCATATGGATAATTCCCGTTTCTCAACGACTCCGCGTGTCCGATACTCGATAACTCATCAATACATTTTTGTTCCGAGCGTTATTCCTAGGCACGCTGGGAGAAATATCAAAGTTCAATCGGTTCAGGTACTTTTTCAGAGGTGCAGTGTAGTGTCATTACTCGAAAAGAAAGGCTTAATAAGCTACTTAATTGCAGGCGCAAAAGTCACGCAACTGCCGGCAAGAGCGCAAACAAGCCTCGGTAAACAGCGGCAGCTGCGAACTATTTTCAAACCAGTAGCAATTTGTCGCGATAATAATTTTCGCGGCGGTATCAGATCGCTCGTCGAGCGATGAAAAAGCCGTGCAAAATGTATGAACGAGATCTGGAAAGAATATCGCGAAGCGGGATCTAGCATACGAGAGCGGTATACATTTCCCGGAGGAATTTGCGAGCGATTCGCTCTCGGTCGCGCGATTTGCCTCTGCCGGGCGGCGAGCGCACGATTCTAACGGTAGGCCGTTAGCGGACCTTGAGATCGCGCTGTGGAACTGGCGTAATTTACTTGTCCAACGGCTAGCGGCGATGTCTCGTTAACTCGCGATCGGGAATTAAGGAGAGGCACGGCGAAGCAGCAGAAGAAGAAGGATAAGAAGGAAAGCTACGCCGGCCAATCTAATACCAACGCCGACATGTTGGAATCGCGATGCCGTTCACGAATGTGCGTACGTATCGTTCGTCGTAATGGAAAATCGCTCGCGGACGTGACTCATGCCCGCGTCTTTTTGCCGGGGAAAAAACGAACGGCGACTAATGGAGGGGCATACGCGGCATTATACACGTCGACGGAACCGAGCAAAAACGTCCCGGCATTTTCCCTCGTCATTGCGGCGAGATTGCGTCGTAGAGGTAAAAAATGAAGATGTCGCTGCCGGGACTTTTCGCGAGAATAAACATCATGAATTATGCATCGCCGCCTGATAATTATATTACGAGGATAGCCATTGGTCATACGCTTTTCGTAACACATTTTTCCAAATTCCGCCACTTCATACTGACTAATCGCATAGAGGAAACTGTAATCAGTTTGCCAGTCAGGAAATACCGACGTTCTGTTCTTTTTTTTTATTTTTCCTTGCGAATCCCTTGGTGTCATTTCCACGGCGGTCTGGAATAACGCCGCTGAAAGTCGGTACAGGAAAGCACGGTAATCCGAAGCACAAGGGAGAACACGGCGGCGTCCCGCGGAGACGACAACTAGCCGGCGAACTAATCACGGCGCTGGTCGACGTTCTTGGTTCGTCGCAAAGAAGCGGGGCTGATACTCCGTGTCGCGATATCTAATCCAAAAGAACTGAGAAGGACGGAGAATCAGTGGCCGGATAAAAGGGGAGAGGACCGCTGCTCCTCTCGAAAGGAGCAGCGCACCTACCGACCGACCAACCAGCCAACCTTCCTACCTACCACT
>JABFPT010000276.1:14093-31779 GCA_022817245.1 Nixonia krombeini | reverse complement strand
ATCCCCGAAAGTCTATCGAACCAGATACAATCGAACCAGACTTATCTAACAGATTCAAAACAACCAAAAAACACTGTAGAAAATGCCAAGTTACCTTCACAGTATTTTTTGGAACGCCGACTGACATTGAAATTTTTAACCGGAAATCTTCGGAGACTAAAAAGTGCCTGACTTGGCTCTCCAACCCGGCAGACTTTTTCCGTGAGACCTTGACCGCCGTTGGCGCGCGTGTTTTGGCTTCTTGCACGAGTTGCGGACAACAGCACCCGAATTCGACTTGACTCGCCTCATGGAGTGGCGTCATGTCGATTGTGCCGTGCATGCTAAATGATAGGTCGCCCAAAAAGCGAGCCAGTGACCGGCCGAGGCCACCAAACATGACCGACTCTGGTTAATATCAGCGTGAGAGTTTACGCAACGTCAGTGCTCCCACCGATTCGCCCGGATCGACGTTTCCATCGGGTCAGATTCATTTGCCTTGGAAATACCGCGGCATTTGGTACTTCGGGCGTGGGCGACGCGAAGAATGGGCCCGTTTGACCTTCGAGCCCTGGAATGCGGTCATCGTATTTTTCAGTAATACGCGGGTGATCTAACGATTTCTTTCCGCGGTGGCCTCGGTGATTCACCAGTCTCGAACTTCGATCCAACAGCTTTGTCATGGCGACTGACCATGAAAACATTGGTCGGAGGAGTAGGGGGATTTTCCCGCATTCGAACGTGTTTGTGGCCACGATCGGAGATCAAGAACCATGATGACCATTTGAGGCATTCGACAACTTTCCGCGGTCTTAAACGGGCCGTGCATTAAACCGGTTTAAATGGAGGAAAGAAGTGCAAGCTGCACGTCACTTTCAATAATCGTTTTCCGAAAAAGTGGCAGGGGTTCGGGTGCGAACGTGTGGTTTCAGTACAATTTTCCGAATTTGTAAAATAACGAAACCGCGATTAGATCAGACATGTAATATGACTTTTGGTGGAAAATCTCAAAGCCGTTAGGAACGTAAGTCACGATAATGGTTATTGACGGCAGTCGAACGCGGTCAGTGCGCGTTCCTAAAAATGGGTCGACGCTCCGCCGCTGCTCCTTCGTCTGATGCAGCGAATTTGGTTCGTCTAACTGTACTCTTGACTCTACCCATTACGCGCTGCGGTCTATCGATGCGACCGGTGCGAACCGACTGATCGCAGGCTACTTCGTTGTCGCGGAAAGGTAACGCCGTTCAAAGTATCGCAAAAGTGAAGAAAGATCTCTGAACGCACTCCATTGATGGAAGTCGATTTTTCGTGCTTCTCAACTCAAGAATGAACAATTGCTGCGGACAAAGAAAAAACAAAAAAATTACCCTCTAATCACGATTCCTCAACAAAATCGATCAACAAAGACATTTTCTCATACGTACATATTTCATACATACGTAATGAAATCTAATTTGGTAGATTTATTTTTACACCCGAGCGTAATTAAATCTGATAAAATTCGAATGGGACATTTCCAGAGTGTACTTAATTCGATCACATTTAAGCGCATTAAGATTTCAGTCACATCCACCGGTTACTCAGAGCCGAGCAAAATTGAGCACGATTAGATCTGATTTAAGTGATCAAGCTCGATTAAAATGTGGCCGTGAGCATTTTTGGTCGTTTGATCGACGCGCTGCGGGGCACCGGAAATCGATATGTATGTCTTGTGCGGACAGGTCATTCTCTCCGTGTGCGACGTCGACCCGGAAACCGCGTCCGAGGAATAGTCAAGAGGACGGCCATATTACGCACAGGCTATCGGTCCCTTTACGCCCGCGTGCAAGTATTGTATATATCGGTATTGATAGCGGGGCTTGCAGGTTCGTTGAACCGCACAGTAGCAAGGAAGAGCTCGAAGAAGAGACCGATGAACTCGCACGAATTGCAACGGACGTTTACTGCTTCTTCGATTATCCTGGAAAAATTATGCGTCTGTTCGCGTCTGGATATGGATCATGCACAGACGTTGCCCCTACGCGTACTCGCTTGCTCTTTTTCACTATTAGGACAACAACGTAACAGTTGCGTATAACATTCCGCGCGTTTGTCATTATACTTTCATGTAATAGCCTTCGCTTCGCTACACTGTGATAACGCACATTTATAGAATTATTGTGTAACCAAACGTATTTAATGGGCGATATTATATTTTACTCAGTCAAATGTAAACGCGACACTTTGCATGTTTGCGTGTTTTGTACGGAAATTAATCGCAGAGGGATAGTTTGGTGGAGGAGGTGGCGTTGCAACCATGCAGCACAGAACGAGCTTCGTACATTACGAAAGTGGACCCGTGCGCCGCTGACCGAATAACCAAATTCGAGCTTGCCTACTTTCTTCGTTACATAAGAGACCCTTCTAACCAAGCGTGACAGGAAACTGCTGGAATTTACGCTTCCGAGTACTCCCGATGATATTTCTCTGCTTTACATAACGTTCTAGAAACGTTTCGGTGAAAAACGTTTCTCAATGTTCATTCACTTTGTTTCTCAAACACACAACAGTCTGATTAGTTTGTACGAGCATTATACGTTAACGCTCGAGTGACCGAATCACACTTTATTCGGTCTGTAAACGTGTGATTAGATAAGATTAAATCTCATTAGACGCGGGCTATCCGACAAGTTTACTATGTCCGTTTTTCCGTGTCACAAATATCTATTCGATAATTAATCCGTGATTTAGATTCAGTGACATTTCTCGGTATTATTCGAACGATCCGAATTGCAAGTTTGAAAACTCGTGCGTATCGGTTCATCGATACACACTGTAATGTTGCGTATATGTATACGTATATATACGTACGTTGGGTAGATACAGTACTATTACTATATTTGGGTTTTGGCAAAAAGCGAACTCCCGCCTATCAAGATGAAACAAACGAATATGCGTACACCATGTCATAGGTACTTTCTCCAGACAGTGCTGTGCATTGTTGTCGAGCGATACTCTCACGTAATCCGACGTTTCTTTCCACCCGAATCGGCGATGTTACGTCGTCGACTGTGTAACAAGCTTTGAAATGAAAAACAATGCAAGTAAAACATCCCTCAAGTAATTACACCTACGGTATTCATCGTTCGCTGAGTCGAATAATGTAATTATTAATTGACCTACACAGGTCATATTATACAAAATGTTCCTTATCTTGCCTTCGTAAATTGTTACGTATAAATATGTAGAATATATACCTCGAGTGTAATTACCTGTTAGCCGAACTGTTTTGCTGCTGCAAAATATATTGATTGCACCGAACGGCGAGAGTGTTAATTAAACGAGCTGTAAAAATCGCGACTCTATTTCGAATTCCCCGACGAGGAGTATTTCTCAATCGTCCCCTTTATTTCCCTTGTCTGAATTTCATCACAGCGATAAGAGGCGCGCTTTATTTTCGAGCCGCTAATCTTCCGCGTGTGCCAATCCGCGAGATAAGCCGGGTGTTATTATCGTCAGTGAAATTTTGCGCAATTACGTAAGGCCGAGCACTCGCAGGCACTCACACTCGCGCGCACAGACACGTAGCGTACTCCACTCCCATTATCTATCTCCGTCTCTCCGTCCTTATCTTTCTTAGATGTGGAGCAATATGGTTCGAGGTGAGTGACCGGCGTCCAGTTGCGTTCACTGGCCTTCGCCCCACTCGGTCGTCCCTCTCTCCTCCCTCCACGCTTCTCCCCTACTGCCACTGCACCGCCGCCACCGTCGCCGCCGCCACCGCCACCGCCACCGCCACCGCTCACACGGTACACACAAGGCACGCGAATACGAGGCGCGCTCGATCGCTCGAGTGGACCTGATTACGCGCCACTTATAAATTTGGAACGGCGTATCTGGAGCAACGGAAAGCTCTCGAATCACGACTTTTGTGTCATCGGGAATTGTGCCGGCTTTCAGCGAGCATTAATACGAACTCGCGTTATTAATTACTTGAGTCGAGCGGGGATTATTTTCGTCCCCCGCGTCGTCAGTATGCGCGGAGAGAGAAAATGGCAGGTTAATGGTACCGAAACGACTGGAAATCAGAGCATCGTCATTGTGTTCGATGAGCGCAATGAGATGGGCCCAATTGGGGTCCGCCGAGCGGTTTCACAGTTAACGTAATAGGGGGAACAATTACGCTCACGGAAGAACGTCGATAGCGTCGACGGGGGACCCTTTGTACCGTTTCCGCCCGCGCTGTCGTCAGCGAGTCAATCGACCGGCCGACACACACGCGTTACGCGCCTCGTGCGTCTCACGCGTCACTCTCGTAAACGTATTTTCGGCAACCGCCACCACCCTATCGCCCACTTTTTATTATGCGAACCTGCGCCTCCGAGGAACATTACTACTCGCGCTACGGAAAGTCGGACTCTCGTTATTCAACGAGGTTTGTGGATTTGTAAACGGTTGTATAACTCGGTTTACCTGCCGTTGATTCCGTCCATGTACTTCGCGAATTCGTTTATTCGTGATATCGACTTGGTAATTAATGAACAATTTTAACAGAGATCTGTGCAAAACTTACCAATATCGGGAAGTCTGTTTTGTAAAAAAGTAATGTTTTAACAAATATTTTGTTATCATTAGCGCAGAAATTTTTCTTTGTTTTAAAGTTAATAATAGGAGCATGGAAATACTCATGTGTAGCAAATGAGAAAAGGACGTTGTCCATTTGTCTAGACGTCGCTCGCGAAGACGGATAAAAGTGCACCTAGCTTGTAGTTTACATTCCCAAGGTGTTCCCCGGCAATTAGTTCGTTGTCGTGTTTGCCAAGACAAATGGCATTTTTCGATCACTGGGAATAGAAGGATTCTCATCCGCGTGTCATTCTTCGGGGAGAGTTTTCCTGTTTTAATCGAAGGAACACAACGCGGCTCTTCCATCACGCACGGACAGCGGTTCGTTAACGCGAGTTAGCCAGAGAGGACAATACTTGGATTCGGTCTCGTCGGTCAGTGGCCGCGTGCCTTGAACGGTTACGTATCACGTATTCAAGGCGCAAACTTCTCTTTGATCGGTCATCGGCACGACCCTCGGTCATCGCGCGCACACGCCGCCACGTCTGCACACAAACGTACCGGGAACGTGTCGTACAGTCACACGCACGCTCGCTCACGCGAATCGGGCGATGTTCACTGTCTACGTGGGGGGAAAAGTCAGCATGATTGGATTACGAGAGTGTTTCCTATTGTGTCACGTCACGGTAAAACGATCGGAATCTCTACTTGGATCCCGAAAATCGGTTCCGAGATCGCGTCGCGGCGACGTGGACCGATCGACGTTCGCCAAGTGGACAAGCCGGCAAATCCGAAAGTGGTTCAGGCCGCAACGTTGTTCCTCCGTTTCGACGAGATTCGTCTGCAGTGGCAACTGCGCCGCGGCGGGAACTCGGCGAACTAGTTCCCAGCGTGACATCACGACTCGCCGATTCGCACGCGTCAAGAACGGCGCGGGCCGAGCCTTACGATGGAGCGAAGAAATTCGTTTTCCAAGCGTGGCGGACGATTCCATTTTGAGCGTTAATTAGTGCCGGAGAAAGTACACGCGGCTACTTTCCGACGCTGCACTCTCGCGTGATGAGGAGGCGATCTCAGAGCTGGTTCTGGCCTCTGTTTTTACCGTCCCACCGGTCACTCGCGACGGGCTCGCAAAGGCGCGGGTACTTTCCCGCGTACCGCTATGGCAATTTGCATCTAATTGCGAAGTCACTCCAGACCGATGCTTCGAAGATCGACGACCGTGCGGAAGGCACGCTGCTGGAGGAAAAGTCGCGAGGAGCGCGCTTCCTTATGACTCTTCCTCTTTCCGATCGCTCGATCGCTTGTTCGCGGTAACGACGTCTGCGACCTGACGTTACGTTACCCATAAATCGTCTATTACACACAAGATCGGCCGACGCGACTGTGTACAGCCGCGGGCCACTGTATACGGGCCACTCTTCGGCCATTTGCTCTTCGTTAGCGCTCTTACCTTACATTGTTCTCCGACCGTACTTGCTTGAAATTCTTAACACTACCTCCCATTCCTTCGTGACTAATACTTTGCTATACGTAACGCACACGTTTACACGCACGTTTTACATGCCTATACAGATGTGTATAGTTCGCCAGACTGCCGAAACAGCAATTTAACAGTTTAACATCGAGTCATTAAATTCAGTAATTTCAGGCTACTCCATCAAGCGGTGATTTATGCAATATTAATTGAATAAAAGTCGTTCATTGATCGATGATTTATTTTCTTTGTTGAAACTAGAAGAAGCAAACGTTTCTTTTTTTTAACGTTGCGTAGACGCGACTTAATACATCTTTTCTGATTAATTTTATAATTTATTTCACAATTGGCATATCGATAGTTTTATTTTTAAGTCTTACCAAGACTTTTTAATCGACAAATTATCTATCCCCAGACACATTAAAAAGATTAGCAAATGCAAAACCGCGAAGGTTCAGGGTCACGAGATAGCGAACAATTGCGAAGTCAGCTTCTTTTGTGTCACAGAAGCGGCAAGGAAGTTTTCGTAGGCGAGTCGTCGGTTGAAAATAGAGGAGGCTGTCTACGGCCAGATACTACATCGGGGCCACTCGAAAACTCTTTTTACACGCGGCTCTGACTCGTCGGAGATATAGTGATTTTGCAAAAACGAGTTTTCTGGCGACAAGGCGTTGACCGAATTATTGGCTTCTCGAATGAGGAAGGACACGTTTAGCGATTCGATTGTTTCGTCGATCAGCGTGCTTTCTCGGACATGCTCCTCAACGCGCCAAGCTTGAACGAGGTGACCATATTAGGGCAAACGTTATCGCAAATATCGAGGCTGTCAATAGACAAAATAATCGAAACTTTAAAAAGTGTATTTAACAAAGTATAATTGTATTTCATTTTTAGTCACACAAAATTTCTATTCGGAAAATATTTGGAAATTGTTGAAATGGTTAATTTTTAAGAATAATAATATTTTCTTACAATACGAAGTTTCGTTCGAAACTGCCGTTGCAACAAATTTGGGGACGTTACGGGTAGTACGAAAATGGGAAGGTTGTTCGAAAAAAAAAGTATGTTACATTTTCAGAAATGTTTTAAAACTGCTTGTACTCAAGATTTGACAACTAATTAAGAGTAAATTAATTTCTCTTTCGAACTGTTAATTAAAACTAATTTAAAGTAGTTCGGTCTTGTTAAATTGTTGCAGTTGTTATTTCCCAATAACGTAACATTTCGTTTGTCCAAAGAAACAAAAACATTTAAGTAAAGAAAAAAGTTCCGTCGGAGTGACAGTTTCTATGGCGAATATTCTCGATTTCGAGGTAACGCCGACGAAGAGCGATGAACTCGGTCACCGGGCAACAAACTGCAAGCCTCGTCAGCCGACAACCACACGGCTGCGACCATGTGTGTTTACACGAACAAAACACGGAGACTCGAGCCCCCTCCTCAATCCGAATAACGTAACTTCGCTAGGTGTTTTAATAGCCGTTTAACCATGAACTTCTTGATATTTCTTCGTCCCGCCAGACGCCACCGCTGCTGCTGTGTAAAATGATTACGAGCCTCGAAATCGAACATAACCGCCGTCTCGACCCTTTAGAAATAATCGCTATGTTTCGACTAATTGACTAACCTAATTCCCAACTCATACTTCTGCCCGATCATGTTCCACCTATCAGGCGGCACGTAAATCTACGGCGTTTATCGGTGCGAATGTATTAAACATTGAGTTAAGACTAATAGATGTTTAATTACGCCCGAAAACGCCGGATTTTCCCAGCTCGTCGACATACGCGACGACATATACTCGCGGACGCGACGTCGGAGCCTAACAAAACCACAACGAGGAAGGCTACGTTGACGGACAGCGAAATTGACGAAATCGTCAAACGCTCCACTTATCCTCCCTTCGAGACGCGCGATAGGCGCGTACCTGCCGTTGAAACGATGCACGGCAGCCGAGCGTGGTACTTTGTCGATCGTCGCAGGCATCTGCGAAAAAACGTCCTGAGGTTAGCCAACGATCGCAAAATGCACGCTGACAAAGCGACTAATATGCAAGATCGCGAAACCGAGGCTGGACTGCAAACGCGACCGGCCTGCTCCATTTCCTCAGTGGAGTTATACGAGTGTCTTGAGAGGACGCTAAAAAGCGCGCATGTCGTTAGGCCGATCTCGAGCACAAAGTGGAAGCAGGAAGAAACGGGAGGATAAGAAGAAAAGGACGAAAAAAATTGCTCGCGTGGTACGGGAACATGCGCCAGCCCGTCAAACGGTGAAAGAGCCCGCATCTGAACCGTTGCTGCATAGCACATTGGCGCTAGTGTGGGTTACCTGGTTAGTGACCGGCCAACCGAGTTCACTGGCATCGGTCCTCTTCCAGCCTGGCTAATCTTCCCTCCTTCTCTTCCTTTTTCTTCCTCTTCTTCTGCTGCTTCCTTCTCCCCTTCTTCTTCGACTTTGATGATCGGTTTGCAGTAATCTCTCTCTTTCTCACCGCGCAAACGGGTTATATATATATACGTATATATAATATAATATGTATGTGCGTGCAAGACATTCCGTATATTCTCTGGTATATAAATTATACGTACAGTTTTGAACGTATGTGATTTGCGCATGTATATACGCAAATTCGTGCGTAATCCACATTTTGACGTTTTAATAACAATTTACAGAATTAACATTGGCGCGCAAAAGTGTATAGAATTTATACCTAACTGTTTACCGACATGAAACATAGACAATTCTCATGAGCACATATTTCCCGCTCCTGCCGTTTTGATAAATTCGATGTGATTTTGCTGTCGGTTTTACCAAAGACAGTCATACCGAGTTAATCGCGTAATCGACGCCTATACAGAGTCACGATTCGCAAAGTGTGTAATTACGAAGACGAGACCGCGACGTTGTCTTTGCGGCGTCTTGCCGATGAAAGTGCTTTCTCCGCAGTTTCCCACCGAGATCCTTTTTCTCGCGTTGCGGTCAGTCTGTGTACCATAACGGCCTTTGAGTCTTTAATGGAAGACGCTTTGCAATTACGGGTCAGATCTGACAATGCTGTACAAACATTGTACGTGTACATACACAAGATACACCTTTTCCAAGATAAATGACAAAACGTTGTACACGAAGTCTAGAGAGCTTAAAATACCAACTACCATTACTGTCAAAATGATGTCGCAAGTAAAATAACATTTGCGAATATTAACGCATTAAAAGACCACAAATTTCGAGTCGGTTTATCAAAGTAAGCAAAAACGGTTTAATCGGTGATAAATGTAACAACAATTAATGATTGTACTTTATTTCTTTCAGGTAAGTTGACGTACGCTTTCGGTCAGTCCTTTCACTGGTGAGTCGTCAAAAAGATGCTTTTTGCAAAAAATAAAAAAAAAGCACTGGAATGTTAATGCAGATGTCACTATTAACACACAATACAGTGACACAACAAAAAGTAAGATATGTTTTTTTCAAAACATCGAATTAACCTTTATTGTACTATACCGTACCATATTATACTATAATATTGAACTTGAAGCAGAAAGTGAGGCACCACAGGTCGAAAAGCCAGGTCGAAAATTGCGCATTAATAATTTCGGGATCGCGATAAGTGGCATTTATTGCAACGTTAATAACTTAATAATCCAAGCGTGGCAAGCGCGCTGAAAGAAAGAGGACAAGTAAGAAAGAACAGGTACGAGAGGACACGGGCGATGACTCGTCAACTTGGCCGGAGTCAAAACAAACCCATGATCCCACCGATTCTTGGTGTCGGGACCGCGATTTGGCAAGAGCGAATCAAGCCGCGACTCGGGAGTTCGTTAACACCTCTGCTTTGAGGGAGAAATGCCATTAACCTATTTTTCGCGCGACCTCGTACGTAGGTATCCAAATAACTCGTCGCGTAGGACAGCGCGGTCCGCGCATTTCCACATTTGGGGCATTCTTATCTCTCGTTATCAGTCCGCGCGTAACTAAAAGAATACTTGGCTGTCATGTAATACGAACGTTTACCTCACTTTTCTCCGTCCATTGTTCGAACGTTCGATAATCGAGTACGCGAAAATGCGAGCCATGTTGTCGAAACGCGTTTTTCCCTCTATTTAACAAAGGATTAATGAAAGCCGCTCGCATACTCTCCTCGTCGGCTCATCGTTATTACGTAACGCGTCGAATGTAGGCTAAGGGGCGTTCAAGATAATTCCTTTCGGCGTCTCGTCGACAAAATCTCGAGGTCAGTGCTCTTATCGAGGCGGCGCTCGCGCCTCGATACGTTCCCACTTTTTGCCACGGTTCGAGCCAATGAACTTGTGGTAATGCGGGGAAAAATAATCACCGCGCGGACTCCGCGTAAACATCGCCGCGACGACGAAATTCACCAGCGGCCGCGATACCTGACCGAGCTCGTTCACCGCGATTACGTATGCGCGAAATCACTCAGCCTCGATAAATATTTATGCAATACATAAATGCGTCGATTGTTAATTAACCGGCGCTCGTGCGTACGCACCTTTATGCTCGCGAAAGTGAACAGTCCGCGTACGAAGAATCGCCGCGAAATGTAGCTCAGCCTGCGAGATTCGCGTTGTTTATCCAACGTGTGATAATCATCGTTTCCACTGCGCTAAGCACTCAGGGAAATCCGCACTTTCGACCGTTTCGTGACTTTTGCACTTTTCATTATCATTATCGCGATACATGGAAGAAGCAGAAACAGAAAGTCTCAATGTTGCACGATTACCCGGCGATTTCTTGCGAAGTTACGAGCCTTTTATGTTACTCCCGAATTTTTAATTAGCAGATGCCTTTTGTAACCCAACAACTTAATCATAATATTACTTGTGAAACTAAGACAAATAAACAATCTATTCAAAGTATTGGTATACAATAATATATAAAGTATACCGATAGTATAGAATAATAATGGTTCGTATTGAAACAGTGAATAGTGTCATGACGCAGGAATTATTGCAAATTATTCCAAATTCCAAGGAAATGAACGTTACCGATGGAAGCGTGCCAAAGTCCAAATTCCCTCAAGACGGAATCGTTGTCGGACAGTTTTTGCGTAATGTCAAATTGAGAATGTAAAATTCATGACAGAAGAGGAAAAGGATAAGGATAAAAAGAAGGAGAAGAAGAAGAAGAAGCGAGGCACGTAAAGAACGTGTATTTTTCAAGTCCGGTTCGCGTCGTGAAATCACGCGCGGGAGTAACGCGCTGCAACGCGTAGGGTCGACGGCCGCGCGCGACGCCAGCCAGGCTTAGTTCGTCATTATGTCATTCATGCTCTTACGCCTAGTCGCATACGTGCAACACACGCGCGCCACGACGTGGAAGCGTAAAAGAACAGTTACTGCTCCGTCGCCAACGAATTCATCCAGGCTGAATTGTTTCTGCGAGTGGCGGCACGGCAGAAACGCGGAAGAGCCAGTTTCACACGAAAGTTCCGGAACGCCTGTCATCCCGCTCGAACTTCTGGATCCGTCGTTCCAAAATAAGTTATGTTGACGATCGCAAACCACTGTTTCTTGATAGTCATAATTCGTAGACGGATTTTCTGTTTATTTCCAGGCTGCCAAACAAAATTTTAACAATATTTGTTTTTATATTCTTTGATGTTGGCGTGCATGGAATATCTTGAAATGGAAACACTTTCAACACAGACAATTCTCTTTCTACAAACGGAGGAGGTATAAAGTAGAAGGAAATTTTCTTCATTCGAAAAAATTCCATCAGCTAAACAATGTTGTGAACACGCTTTATAGAGCCAAACAACTTTGCTCTTCATACAAAGAAAAGCTGTTTCTTACTCGAATTTCCCTATAGTCAAATAATGAAATACAATGGAATATATAAAAGCCCAACCATTTGACGCGACGCTCGTCCATTAACATGAGGAGTAAACAATGAAAGTCGTAGTTGTATTCGTATTGTAATTTCGTTTGGATCCCGTTCGCGTTTCAAGATGTCCCAAAAATACTTCGGCGGCGGAATATTAATGAGCGGGTGATGTAAACAAGACACGTGACGTCGTCGGAAGTGTTTCGCCGCGCCAAAACAAAAACCGGTGAAAACATAGAGGAGGAAAGAGGGGACCGTGTGCGACCGTCGTACAGTTATTTCCTGAAAAGCTCTGGTGACTGTCGAATGCGTCACCTCGGAGAGCAACTGCCTCGCCCGCACCACCGCCTTCCGCCACAACGACCCTCTCCCCCGTAGAATAAAATCATTACGGGCTAGTTCGACGGCACTGGCCAACGCCGCCCGTTTGTTTCACCCGCTGGGGGAGCAGGGAAACTGTAGCGACTCGGGAACATTGGCTTTCGACGAGTTCGCTAATCTCGACGATAGCCACGTTCGCGAAAAGTTCTCAGCGCGTTGCCGAAGCGTCAGAGGGGGGACAGTGTCTGGGACGTGAGACGCCGCTTCGAGGTGTTTATCGGACAAACGTTTCGGGGACTTTTCCATGCGGGCCACATCCGAACCGTTGGGAAGGTCGAGGGACGGTAGTCCCGCGCTCTCGTTTCACATCTCGCGGAAAAATCACTTTTTCTCACTCGACTACAAAAGTATACAACCCTTTCTAAACGTCCCTGTCAGTTTGCTACAGAGAATTCGTGAGACGATTTACCATCCGGGGTCATTGTCGGATGACGATGATCGCCCAAGATGAAAATACGGCACCGTTATATCCACGATTCCAGAACGCGTCACTCGGCCGCGTATTTCGTGGCCGGGAATGTCCGTGCACGGTAAAGCCCCGGCTGCAAATTTCCAGTTTTTAATGAATTCTTTCAGGCACGCGGACAATTTCCTATCCGTTCATGTCGCATCGAGCGCAGGAGGAGAGTACCTTTGCGTACGCGGCATCGACGGGTCATCGTCCTTTGCCAACGCAAAAGCTGCTCACTAAACGAGCGGCAGGATCAACGAACCCTGGCGAACAGAACGAGACGATGAGGTTTGACACACGCCTTTCAGCATTTGCATTCGATGCGTAACGCGCAGGTGGTACGCAGGATGTCTCGCCGGTGTAACCACGAAGGCGGACCGGTGGGTGTTGCGCGCCTCGTCAAATTCCTCCGCCGATCCGGGCGGAACTTTTTTACCCTCTCTTGCCAACCATCTGCCAGAATCTCTCCGCAAGAGCGTAATTCAGCTGGATGAATTGGATCGTAGGTTTTATATTGCTTCGTAGAATTATTGGGGAATTCCAGCTGAGAATGGATTTCAAATGGATTTCAAATGGATTTCAAACAGACCAACGCAAAATTGGAAAGAACTTCTAGTCTTAAGGTTTATTTAGTAGTCGATGTTTACCAAAAAAAGACATAAATGTTGCGAGTGTTTTAATCAAGTGTAGCATAAGAAGGAGCAACTAGTCTGGATTTAATCTAACAAATGGGAAATTTGCTTTCATAGAAGTACACGCTTTTGTTGCAATCAACAGACAATTATAATGCGGCCTTGTTTTTATGTTTTGAATATGGGGTCAATGAACGGCAACGCGCAGTAATTTAAAATTGTTAATACAAATCAATGATGACGATGTAAAAGTCTCGTAATGCATTTACGTTCGGCGATTGTCGTGGCAACAGGAAGAATTTGCCGATCTTCGGAAATGAGAATACCTTTTCTCATATTTCATTTTTCCTTATTTTTGAGCACTTCTTCAACAGCTTGATGGTAATTTTTGGAAATAAGTATGGTAGGGCTGCAGAAGCTGCCAACGTTCGTTCATCACCTGCAGTTCGAAAATGTGAAAACGAGCAAAGTGAAAAAAAAGTCCGCGCACGAATTTCAACGCGAGTCTCATTTATTCCGAGGCCGGCAGGACCACCGCGGCTGAAGCGATTATTATTACAAAGACGGGTATACAGTTCCTCTACGAAACACGGAATAATATTATGCATGCGATATCTGTATAGGAAGACCTATAAAGTACAACTGTCGTTGAAAACGATTATCATTCAAGGAAAGGAAGCCAGAGAAGCTTATCTGATCCGGTGAAAGGCACAAAGGTGGATTTTTCCGAAACATCCTCAACGGTCGTTGAATCTGTAATTTCGATCATGTCCGCTCTCGAACGCGACGGACAAAACGCTTCCTGTGGCTCGCCGAAGGGATGCGCGCCGTGATTTTTCGTGTGCCCCGCACGTGAGAAAGAAAGAGGAATAAACGGCCAAAGGAGGAGGAGGGGAAGAAGAAGAAGAAGTCGAGGACAGGAGGAGGATTGCGCGAGAAGGAGGGACGAAACGTGCGGCAGGAGCTCGAGTTCAAGGACTCTCGGGGAAGCGACAACTCCCCGGGTTGGTGGAGGCCCGGTCTCTCGATCCGGGTATAAGGGCAGCCAGGATCGTTCCACCTAGGTAGGGCATTGCACCGTGGCCGAGTCAACGTGGAAGTCCCTGACTTTGCGAGCAAAGAGTTTCCAGAGTTGCACCGCGTGCAGTGACCCGCCCTACCGTTAGGACGGCCCCGAGGACGATGCTCCCCCTGTTCTCTCTGCTGCCATTCTTCCCCCCTACTTCGCCGATCGCCTCTCCCCACCGGCCGTCCAGCCTCGTCTCGAACGTTCCTATGCACCGGGAAGTGAAAAGCTTGTCCACCTAACTGGAGGATCCATCCCACCTTCTCCATTGGTCTTCCTTTCTTTTTCCTGCCGCTGCTGCTGCTGCCACCGCCGCTTCCTCGCACTCATACAATGTAACCGACGTGCGACTGACCTCCCGATTCCGAACGCCGGGCTGACGCCCTGGACTCGAACAGCTACGCTCAGGAATTTCTCCGCCGATCGCCGAGGACGAAATAAAAATTGCGCGAGCCTGCAACGAGAGAGGTTAGAGGAAGAAGCGCGCGGACAGGATAACGGCGCGCCTGGACAATTTGTTGTGCCCTGTGCTTTTCTCCCGCTTCGCTTTGATTAATCTACTTCGAATATGAATCCGTTTAGGGACAATTCTTCGTTCTTCTCCAACAACTTTTCACATTTTCCAGTGTTACATTTTTTCACAGGCTCGGATCGTTTTATACGTCGCTCAGAGTAATTTATCGAAAATGCTCTCTCTCCCTCTCTCTTTCCTCCTCTCTTTCTCCCTATTTCGATTAAATGTTCTTTTAAATTGAATATCTGGGATTATGGAAGGGCACTCGAAAATCTACCAACGCCTTTCAACCGAACAAAAAACCTTCAGAATTGTCCGTAAAATAGTGAAAGAAGCGAAGGTTGACTCATCGGAGAAAAGTTTGGTCGGTCTAGAAAAACACATACGGGCTATGGGCAGCGACACTGATCGTGAAGTGGGCTTAAGATAGGTTATGGTCTCGCCAGGGCAATCGGCTCAGGTCGATGCATCGAGCACTCTTATTTTATTGACGGCCGGCACCCGTTGGCATCGATACATTTAGTTGATTTATATCTGATCTCCTCCGGCAAGAAAACCGTAACGGAGCACACGCTACTGCCTCGATTCCGTAAAAATCAGTACGAAAAAGAACTGAATAAAAGTCGAATTCTTCGTCCCGGAAGACCCACTTTTAGCGATTGATGAATGATGATGACGTCACGGGGAGATTGCAGAGACAGATACAGTGACCAAGATGCGAGACGGCGGTCACATGCAGCGCACGATTCGTGAAAAGCACGCGTTCTGTATGGCGCGAAGCAGCGGCGGCAACGGCAGCAACGTCAGCCTGTAGAACGCGCGCTCACGCTGGGGAAGTCAGTGACCGTTTGCGCGAGGAGGGGTCGCTGTACTCGCGGGCATATCGCGCCTGCATGTGCATACGTCGCGTGTGCGATTTCTGCCGCACTCCCACGTCGTTATATGGTCCCGTAACATTCGCGGAACACAGGTTAAACCAACGCACCTCCACCCGCCAACCGACACGCCTTCGGCTTACTCGGACTTCATTTTCATGAAGTACGTGAATATTGTTTCTAATTCGCCTTTGCTATTTAAAGCGTCGCATTTAAATCGCAGTCACTGAGAAACGAGACCTCCTCGTCTTACTTTTTCTTTATGGATGCATCGTTCGTCAGACTCTGCGACGTTGTTATTACATTCCAAAAATTCTTGAACGTTTGCGCGATATTCCACCCGCGTGAACGATTACGTTAGTCCGTCGTTCCGTTGGAAAAAAATGATGAAAAATTAGAGGGAGTTGTGTGCGTTTCTATCGCGAATGTAGAATCTTGCAATGACGGTCGAGAAATTGTTCCGCGGTTGCGTTCGCGGTCGATTCCCACGACCTTGTGACCGTTCGCCTAAAGACAAGAGATCTGGCAAATTAGCGGTAATGCCGTCAGGATAATTTGTCCCCGTCAGTAGATCGCCGTCGGGATGCGATCGACTTCCTCGCACGTACCGCGAGTAGAAAGAAAAATGGAAAAAGTAATTTCTCCTTTGGCGCCTCTCGTCGGGTCAGCTAATAGCGGACTGCCATTACGAGGAGGTTGCTCGTTCAATTCCTTCCTGTCGAGCTACGAGACCGCGCTACTTTCCACGCTCGTGACAAAGATCTGATTGGCGATTGACCACTCGATGCTACATATTTTACGCGTGTCACGCTATCTTTCAGAGTTGTGAAACATACAAACAAGAGTTACGAATAGTCATTTTTCTCATTTCATGATATTTTACAAGGTCGATTGTGCACTCAACCTCGAATTTATGCTCAACTTCAAATTGATTAATATTTGGTACTTAGCGTGATAAGATTACGAGCATTGTATAAATATACGAAACCGTGTGTCAACGCGCTACTGAAATGAATATTTATGAATGCTCGGTTAGTAGTTCCGTGTCAAAAAACTTACTCCGAGGTTATGTAACAGCATGTGAATGACCGAAATATTAAAGAGTAACAGTGACATTGAAATTTTAGTGGAACGGACGTGCGAGCGTTTTTCGTCGGGTACTCGAAAATTCGTGAGAAAGCAATAACATTCGACACGTTCGACAGAGAGGAAGAGCGAGGGAGAGAGAAGGAGAAAGGTAAGATCTCGCAACGGAGGAACGAGGTAAAGGGAAGTATGGAGGAGGCAGCGAGGAAAGAGAGCAGCGTGTGGCACAAGACGCGGCCCCGGGAATGCCCTGCTCCGCATTGCCACTTATCGATCATGGCGAATCGATCGTAACGAGTTCTCGGCGAGCGCATTTTCCCTGCGTATTCTCGGGCCGTGTCGCGAAACCGGCCCCGGCCGCTTTTTTCCATCTCGATTAATCGCGACACCAGACGCTTCCAACGAGCATGTAACGACGAGTAAACGCGACCGATAACTGCACTTTCATTGACGATCGCAAGTTTATTACTGATACGTTAATGACGTCGGCTACATTGTCGAGGGATTTTAATTTTTTACCGAACAAAAATTACACCACGCCTTCCGACATGGGAATTTGGCGCTACCGTACGAAAATCCAAATTATTGATCTTGTAAAATTACTCCGGTAAATATTATTGCAAAGTATACGCGTAAGATATTGAGCGACAAACCTGCTCAATTAACATATTATACAGTGTTATTGAACACTCGACTGTATCGCTGATAAAGTACAATGATTGAATTTAGAGAAAATCGCTTGCTGCAGGGACTAGATATTTTTGAAAGATGTTCATATTACTCAAATTCCTTTTATATCAGTGCTTTTAAATACTGATTTTCAAACAATGTACTTATGG
>JABFPT010000276.1:0-13995 GCA_022817245.1 Nixonia krombeini | reverse complement strand
GTACAATGATTGAATTTAGAGAAAATCGCTTGCTGCAGGGACTAGATATTTTTGAAAGATGTTCATATTACTCAAATTCCTTTTATATCAGTGCTTTTAAATACTGATTTTCAAACAATGTACTTATGGCGTGTGGTTCTGGGAGGGAACAATAAACATGTCTTTTAGGGTAAATATTTCTTCAATTGCAAGCAACGACATTGTTCTTGGAGGAAATGTTACCACTGCGGAAAGTAAGATGGAAAAGTCACTTTCCAAATGCCTTCGAAAGCTCGCCGGATAATTAGTTACCTGTTTGAAATATGGCCTTAATGCGATTACCGCAACTTGTTTGTCCCCACGCCGACGGATAATCCCCAGCTTGTTTTGCATCCCCCGAAAAGATGGTTCAAAATAAATGACAACTCCAAATGTGCAACCCGTAACTCTTTGACCCGGTCCCAATTTAGAGACAATGAGAGTGTCGTTACATCGCGACCACTTCCAATGGGCGTGGTTGTTTAACGCGATTAAGCCGAAAGGGTTGAAAAGTCAATCCCTCGTGCTCGTAAATTAGCCCCAGGATGAAGCGGGGCAGCATTCAAGCGTCGCCGGACATTGGGCGGAGCGCTGCGGATTCGGTCTTTACCTTATTTCCTCTACTGATTTTCGGTCACTCGGTCGTTTCCAGTTTCAAACAAATTTTCCATTCTTTCGTTTCCGTCTTTGGGGCGTGATTAAATTTTGCAGGACCAATCATAAATTATGCATATTTCAGGTCGACTGTATAAAAACATTACATGCATAGATTTAGTGCATAAATTAAACTGAACGGAACACTTTATGATTATTATATCACTCTGATTATTATATTATAATTGAATGTAAATTTTGCAGTGATCCAAACTGATGTTGCAATAAAAATTCACTGCCAATTATTCACACATTTGTATTCATAAATTAGTTTTATTGTAAGGTATTGTTTCTGTACAATTTGCATATCTGCGATTCTTAAAAAAAATACTGTCATTCTCGAAATACCATCACTGATGAAGTCCCGAACGAAGAACCGAAGAGGTGGTTTCTTGGCACGACTGAAATTGTGCGCAACGAGACGTGAAGTTCGCGGATCTTCATTTCCTGGATGTTCGGAGACTGAAAAGCGGTGAAATGTGGAGTGAAAAATGCTCGCCAGGGTCAGTCGTTCAAGAGAGTTGCGGAGATGCACTCGAATGGGCGATTAGCCGGGGTGACGGGCCGAGAGTGGAAGGGCAGAAAGGGGCCCGCATTGTGGGACGCATTACAATGCGCGCGGCGTGCACTCCGCGACGATTCGTCGTCCTTTCATGCAACGCGTGCCCCTGATCGTATCTCCTCAACTATGAATGCGTTAATAAGCCCGAGTTGGATATCTGTGTCAATAATATTCACTAAAATGCCAGGAAAGGGCAACAAAGAAAAACCATTTCCTCCGACTGTAAAACACTTTGTCTCGCCGTTCATTACCATTTCAACGCATTTCCCCCAAATCTGTTAACCTACGTGAAGTGACAATTGATCGAAAATCTACATAAGAGAAAGCTTAAAAAATTAAGTATACGCACGCTTGTGGTACAACTCGATTGATCGAAAGCGTACAATTGGGAAAAGTAGAGGCTGGCAACCTTAACCGTGTCCCGATAATACCTGTTCCAATTTCCGCTCAAAAGGTTCCCGTAAGAAGTCCAAAGTGCGTGATTTCGATCGTCGGATGCAGAAGGGCGTCGGTACGTGCGCTATGCCAGGTTCAGTGACATTACACACGCATGTGCGTGACGCGCGCGGTACACCGTTATGCCCATAGTCGAGCATAGCGCCTGCTGCGGAAGTGCATTATACTACGCGGCACGCCATAACCATCGCGACGCTCCTGCTCCTCGCAAATGTAGCGTGGCGATGACACGTATACACACCAGCTTGGATCCAGTCGAAGCTCCTTAGGTAGGCCTTATAGAAACCTTGGCTTCAACATTGCCTTTACAAAGCCTTGCCATGTTGCTCGCAGACGATTTTTCTACTTGACAATAATTACAAAATGTTTTACGCTGTCGAGCAATTTACCAGCGTATATATATATACATATAAATAAATACGTATGTATGTATGTATATACATATATACATGCAGTTAGAACAGACATAGCAAGCGATCGGCATCAGGAAGCTGGCGAAGAAGGCGCATTCTCGGGTCGCCGACCGGTCGCTCGGTGCCAAGGACTCCGCACACGAGCGCGAACAGCGATCGCTTTGTTTCCGCGGAAACTGTTTCGAATTGGCTATAGATCCTTAACGGTAACGCGGCTAAGTGCACCGAGAAGAGACTGCGATGCAACTTCTCGACCATGTAAACACTCTGGAAAAGTCACAGTATTCAGCAGTTGTATGTAACAAAGCTGCGGTTTTTCTACACACATTGTACATCCATTCAGGCAGCGTTTTTTTTTTTAAGAAAACGATAAGTAAATTGACTCGAAAGATAAGAATTGTGGTAAAAGGACAGAAGCGAGGAAAGAAATATCTCGGTCACGTGATACATAAAGGCGTGACTTTGGTCATCGAACTTGGGTCGATGCGACTCAATTAAGATAATTGCTAAAGGACGGATGCAGATTCGTATACTGTCAATGGAACGCGATTTCCCCAAGGGCTGTTGTACCAGCGACTACTCGCAGGCATTAATTGTATGGAAATAGCGGAGGAACATCGTTAGCATTTACGTATCTGTATTGCCGAGCAATGGATCAGTGATCACTCAAAGTGAACGAGGTAAACAAACTGTCCCAGAGTGGATCGAAACTGTCATATCTTGATTTCGGGATGGTTTACATGGCTGAAATGACATGCAAAGTAATGCGTTGGTCAATACGTCGGTACGTCGACAATGGCGTCAACTGATTGCCACGTATAAACGTCATTTCGGTGAAATTGTTTAATATTTAATGCGCTTACACTTAAACCTGACTCACGCTTGATTATTTGTCATGTATACGTGAATTTTAAGTACTGGAAAAATATCGAAATAAATTACAAAAATGTAAAATCGTTTATTAATTAACCTGTATACTTTTTGACGTTATAATTAATATTTATTTCGATGTAATGTATAATACAATATTTATGTTTATTTACATTTATAATTTTTTATCTACACACGCTTTATAAATGAATATGAGAAAACATTTCATAATTAGTAAGCCGTCATGAAATCTTTTATTTGACGTCGTTACCAGAAATGTTGCCGTGATTTACAATAACCTGCGGTAAAAATAAAAATAGTATTTACGAGTTGATCAAAAGTGGTAAAAACAACTGATAAATCTACTGTATTATCAATAAACAAGAAATTATGCTTTATCAAGTTTCGATTATAACCAGATAATACAAAGTAATTACATCGTTTGACATCATTTTGAAACATTTTTAAACGCTAATTAAAACGACCAAAAATTAAACTTCACCTAAATTACAACTACACGTGTGCAATATATTTTTACACCAATAAGTTTCCATTTCATTTACATGCAATTAATAACACACAAACGCTCAACAAAGAATAAATGTAATGTGAAAAACGCTTATTTCACGGTGGAACGATATAAAAGGTTGATGAAATGTTTACACAGCGGTTACTAAATGGTTGAAAGTCTATCAAGTGGAGTATCATCGATACTATTCTGCGGCGTCATTACGCGAGACTATTTCCCTTTCTTAGCCACTCGTTCCGGTGAATCGAGTTGGCGCGCATCTCGAGGTGCGACTTGCGATCTTGACTGTGACTCGATACTTGACCGAATGAACAGTCGAGTTCGCGAATTCCGCCGAATGAGTATGCCTCTGCCCAACGTCTTTCATAGAGAACGCGCTTTTTGCATGGTCAACGAACTCGCCGTGTGAATGGATCATCGCGATTCACCGGTTCAATTTCCAGGAAAGAAACGTTTTGTTTTCTAGTCGCGTTTTCTCGACTCGCGATCACGATCTTTCACACGATTTCATCATTAAGAAATCATTTTCACCGTAGGAAATACTGATACACGCACGAATGCTACGCACGCATGTATTTATAACCGAAAATTGTTTTATTGTACATAAAAACATAGTACGTATGTTTTTGTAAAATGTAAAATATGATTAAACATATAATACTATCAAAATATAGTATTAGAGGAATGCATGTAAATAACAGTGTAATGATGCTTGAAATAAAAATCCATCAAAATTATACAATACGCGTGAATGAAAGAGATGAAACGTAAAATGATGTTCGGTTCGTTGTGTATAGTGCAGCTGTTAGAAAAGGTAAAAAAGGAACGATTTTGAAGGAAAGAGGTAAAAAGCAAAGGCTGTGCGGAGATGCACGATGACAATAAACGAGCTGCGGCTGTCAACCCTTGCGATGCAACCCTTTTGACTGTGGCGGCGGCGGCGCGGCGGAGGCGGCCGCGGCGACCTCGGCCTGCCGGAAGAGAACGGCCCGTGTCCCTTCGAGTGCCCAGCTTTTTTCAATGCCGCGTTTACTGCTCCATAAACGCATAAACGTAAACTTTCTCCGGGCAGAGGAGGCCGATCAACGACGGTCCTTGAATTTTGAGGCCGCCTTCAAAGTTAACGTCCCTTATTATCGACGTAATAATTTATTTTCATGAGTTTACGACCTCGCCAATGCGAGCGTGTCCGCCTCGGGGCGCTATGCGCCGAGTCGTTCCGACTGCATTGATTTGTACTTGAATAGATACACTTGAAAGGTAAAAAGAGAAGACATTTCTAGAAATGACTGCTCGTCATAGGAGACTAATGACACAGCTGATCGGTCGAAGGAGGCCATGAACGATTTTACGAAACCCAAGTGCAAAGGTTTCGTATTGTTTATACGTCGTCCGTGCATGCGTAATGCGTGTTAGTATTCAAATAAATTGTGCATAATACGTATGTTTATGTGCATATCGTATATATGCAAGTATTCTTATATATGCATTGTGCGCGTGTATATAATTGTACATTATAAATATATAATTGCCCATAATGAAGTATAATGTAATACAATGTAATTGATATACATAAAAAAGGCAAACGAATAAACATTTCAATTTTGTTTGCGAAGAACATATATTATTTAAATATGTCGAAATTTATACCATTGTATTAAACAAAGTTGCTATATATATTTATACAACAGCTATATTTATTCTCAGTAGATAACACTTACTTCGATAAATATTGTGTAGTCGTTTTATCACGGATGATGGGATTTGGTCGATACTACACACTTGTATGTGAGAAAAGCAAGGTTAAATTTCATTGATGATTCTTCACTTTTTTCTCTTCATTCCGACGATCGTTAACTTTACGCACTTTTAAGTGATTTATTTTCATTTTTCATTAAATAACAATGTAAACGGCATATTATTATCACATTTTTACAGTAATTTACTTTGAGTAATACTTAACTCTTAGTATAACATGTAACAAATATATAACAATAACAAAGACAGTAATTTATATTATAAATAAAGAGTAATATCTAAAAATGTTATACAAAAAAAAGTTAACAAAATAAAATACGCATCACCACTTTCGAACACTCGTAAATAACGGACCAATTTCAGCAGACGGTATGCCATGTTTGATGAATGTTAATGATTACGTTGTGTCAATTGATTCGACGTATTGCATAACACAGGCGGAAGCCGGGCATGCCAGAATCGAAACTTGGCCGACGTGTAGATCTTCATTTTTAACCGGACGTGTGAATTGTGGAGATGTTTGCGTAAACATAATTCGGGTGGCAGCTCTGAAAATTAATAGTAATAGGATACACTGCATATAATTTGTAAACTGGACGAATTAGCGCAACTAGGCAAGGAAATAAATTCAGTCAATACGAACGGTGAAAACAATTTATTATAATTATCTCACTAAAATTAGAATACTGTGTATATTAATTTATGACGTGTGTTTTTCGATATTACATTACTTATCACGGCACATGACTTGAAAAATTCATTAAAACTATTCTGTGCTTTCGTTATCTGCATTCTACATAAACGTTAGTACCACAATTTTTCCAGTGCTTATGAAAAATACTCTTTGTTGACTCCACGCGGACATACGTACGATTGTTCATTAACCGAGCATAGACGAATTTCGGACTGCGAATGTCTCGCGATCGAAGTCAACAATTTAATTACTTTTCCAACTTTGCGGCATGGTAATTTTTCGTTACGCTGAAACATTGAAATTCTTTCCCGAGCGAGGCGTACGTATCATCGTGTTCGTCGACGAGCGCGGAAGAAAAAGAAATGTGATGAGTTCAACAGAATTAACCCAGTGTCCTTCGACAGCGCGACCGAGTCTTCGGCGCGTGAATCTCGCGCGCGGTTCAGTGTCCTGCTCAAGGATATTCCCGCCGCGTTACCTACATCGCGCCGTGCGAAACAGCCCGGCGTGCTTCAGCCTACAAAATTCCGAGGCGCAAATCGCGCGCCGCTTTTAAATATAATAATGATAAGCCGCCGTCGCGGCAACGTGCTCGGGTTACGGATGCGAGCGGAAGGAAAACGCGACTCCGAGAAGCGGTTTATGTCTCCAGCTCGGCATTTCCGTCGCTAAGTTTTGCCACGTTCTTTTTCCTTCCTTTGCATAATCAAAAAATTTGATTTCTGCAAGCGTTCATTAGCATCGCAAATTCGCGAAATAACCGATTAATCTCTCAATTAAAGTCCTGTTGAAGCAAATGGGACCCATTTGTTACAAGCGGAATTCTGTTCCAATGAAACGCAGTCGGAGTAGGAGTTCGTTCGCGTGCATTATCCAACAGACGTCAAAACAACGCCGGACCTATGATACCCGAGATGACATGTTGAAAAATCCGCCGACAAATGGTTCCCTACCGATGGAACCACAGCGACAAGAGCGTTACATCACACAGCCGGCGAGTCGGTCCTACGCGTGCCGCTGTGCCATTGATCTGCATCAGGAATTAAGGCGGTGTTGTAGGCGTCGCGGATATTCGGCAATGAAAACGCGTTGCGCCAAGTGAAAGGATCCGATCGTTCGGCTGCCGGCGTGCGTTTGGAACGAAGAAAGGCAGAGAAAGAGGGAAGAAAGGCAGATGCAGCGGGAAAGACGGGGAAGCAGGGAAGAAAGAAGAGAGAGAGAGAGAGAATGAGAAGGAGGAAGAGAAAAAGAAGGACGGAGAAAAGAAATGCACAAAGGCTGGCTGACGCGGTGTAAGCAAAAAAAAACAGCGAAGGAGGAAAAAAAGGGAAGAGAGAAAGAAAGAAGCGGCGAGAAGGAGCAGAGCGTCGAGTGAGGTGGCTGATGTGGGAGGGAGGAGAGGGGTGGCACGGGCGGTCGCGGCAGGGGGAGGGGGCCGCATGGCCTTGGCCGCCGCTGCGGGGTAATTCAGTCAAGGTTTCGGCCGATGAACTTCCTCGGCTGAGGGAAGGAGAGCGCGGTGGTGGTGGTGGGGGCGAACGACGACCAATAACGCGCCAGCGAAGCTCGCCACGATTGGTCGAGCCGGCGATCGGCCGCTCGGTTGTCAGTGACCTCCAACATTGAAAATGCGATGAACCCAGGCCTCTCTTTCTCTCTCGCTTTTTCCCGTCCCGTCGTCGTTCTCCCTCTCTCCGCGTGGTCCCCCGCCTCCCCCTCGGCTGGCACATACTAGGTAGCCAGGGCGTAGACATTGTAGACTGGCTGGCAGAGGCTCGAGCCTGGCCCCCACCATGGATCCCACCGCGTGCTCGAGTAAGGGCTGCAGCACGGCTCCAGGTAACCAACGCTCGCCAGCGCCAAACCCGAGTCAGACCAACGCGAACTTCCCTCGAGCGAAGACTCACTTTCACTCTCTCGCCACGCCGTTGTAGACGTCGTACCGCTCGCGAACACTCGTCACCGCGGCGGAGAAAAGGGATCGGCGATAAGAGATTGAGCAGCCGGATTTGCGCCTCTGTGTAGTGGAGACGACGATGCCCGTTGCGTTTGCCAGTGCAGTGTTTTCGTGACTAGTGTTACGCGCTTTGCAGTTGTTGTCACCGTTGTCGAGTCGTCGACCGGACGACTAGGAACGTTCGCGCGAAGGCGCGGTGAAGCGAGCGATGATACTCGCTCCGGACAGTAGCATGCAGGCCTCACCGGCAGACTCCCTCGTCGGCGCCTCCTCGCGCGCCGACGACGCCAAGCGAACGGCCTGCCCGGGCATGCCCAGTCCGTATCACGTGGCGCAAGTGTCGCCGCATGTCAGCCCAAACATGCCCACCATGGACTCCACCGTCTCGTCGGCCAGGCCGGAACCAGAACTCAACATAGGTACGGCGAATCCCGCCGCTGAATGCGTCTCCTCGTTCACCGATGTTTGCGTCTCTCTTGCGTCCCGTAACGATTTACGCGCGAGCAAGAGAGACGCGAATGCCGCGACGAATGTTGCGCACACTCTCAAGAATTTGCCAACTCGAGACTTTTTCTGCTCGAATGCAAATTTCTTACTCTCTTCACCGAGACTGCAACGAGCTATAGTAGTGAAACTGAAAGTCCTCGATCCAAATTATACCGGACATCAAAGGTCGGCCGCGTAGCGTGCGATTCTCGCAGCAGCCACCGGCAGGATAAGATAAGCGAATCGTTTCGCTTTCGAAATAAATGGTACCTGATTGCCATTCGGGCGACGGCCACGCTTTTCTTTTTAACGTAGAAAGTCACGAAGGATCGATCGTCGAGCGTCTATTGGCCGATCCAGCGAACGCGGTTGGATCGAGCAGCTTGACAGTCGAGTGAAAGCAGAAAGTTGTAACACACCGCGATGCTGTAACACACCGATGGAGAAAGTTATCTTTCTCTTACTCTGCTCTGCATTCTCTATCTCTCTCTCCCGATCTATCTCAACCCGCTCGTCTACCTGTGCGTGTACATCTGTTTATTCGTATGTCCTTCTGTCCATCTGTTTCTATTTGTTTATCTGCTTATCTCTATCACTCGATTCACCTATCGCGCGACTCGGCTCATCGTTGCGCAAAGTCTCGGCTCCGGCTGATCACTTTCGGTGAACCGCCTTCTCATCAGTGTTTTGTTGTGCTGCTTTCAGAATTCGATGGAACAACGGTCCTCTGCCGAGTGTGCGGTGACAAGGCTTCTGGGTTCCATTACGGAGTTCACTCCTGCGAAGGATGCAAGGTAAGTTTGCAAAACTTTACAGTTAATTTGTAATTATTGATGCGTCTCGTGGGAACTGCCGTGTTCACGCGCCGATTTAGAGAAGCCGCGTCTCGTTCATCATTCATTTTGGCATTTCCGCAGTTCTTGTCGTTGATAAAATACTCGCCTTGGACCGCGTCTCGATCGCGGCAAAAGAGGAATTGTAAGAAGCGACACGTGCGCGGTGAGAAGAAATGCCAGAGATGTTCGTTTGACCGGCAAGTGAACGTGCTCGGCTGTCAAGGATATTCGCTGAAGTTATCGACCCGACCAGGGACGCGATATCAAAGTTCGATCGAGTACAGTTCAAAAACGTATACGCCGAATTCCTCGAGGTTGCTAGGTCTACAGAAACGTGACGATATCTTTGGCATTTCTGGATTTTAGTATCGAAGGACTTTGGAACGTTTGCCGGTATTAATTAGACACGTCAACGTCTCAGCAGTAATGGAATGTTCAGATTCTATCAATATTTAATCCGGAAAACCTTAATATAATAGCGTTCTTAAAGTAAACAAAATTCATTAATTCAAATAAATATTATTAATTCAATTCACTCTTATGCAACTTTTTTTGCGAAAAATATAATTCATACTGTTTACTTTTAATTGTACTAATCTTATTACATTTCGGAACAAGTATCGCGAAACAAAAGTGCGTTTATAAGAGTGAATTGTTATTATGTTTTCTGTTGTAAAAACGACTCGTTCCCAAGTCCAGAGGAGTGTCAATTTCATTGAATACATTTTTGACGAATCAGATTGTAGTCCGCAATGTCAAAGCGACTCGTGCACATGCGAGAAATGCCAAAACGGTTTGGTGGTTGGCCAGGAAGTGAGCGTATGTGTGTGTGTGTGTGTTGTCAAGGATGTTCGTTACGCCGTTGGTGTAACCAGAGTCGAGCTAAAATCCGCTGAGAAGTCAAAAGTCTCTGTTCGGTACGAGTTGTCAAGGCTTTCAGTCAATGTCAGTGGTCCAATACTTTCTCGGCTCTTCGACACAGGCAGCGGTCATGTGTACGAATACCGATCGGAATCGGGCAATTGGCATTGCAAATAGCCGTTGACATCCGATGATTTCGTTTCTTGATAAAACTCGATTTACGCCAGCAAAAGTGAAAGTCGTTTTATTGTGTTTTTCTGGCGAGCCTCCAGTTTTCATGCCTTTCCTCCAATATCGTCCTTTTTAGAATCCTTTGAAAGGGTTATTTCGGAATGTGTTTTACGTATTTCGTTTCGACTACCCCCTCCTACCCCTCATGTGAAGCTCCTTCTAGCGAAATCGATTTCATTCGATTTTCCCAGACAGGACATTTTTCGCCCTTTCGTCTGCGTAAACGCGGTTGTATCGAGACTAGTTGACGCGCATCGCAAGATCGCAAAGCGGCGTACTCGATGTCATGGTATCCTCCACTGCAGCCGCCAGGTGAATGCTGCTGCCATCTGTGTTATAGTGTCAAGCATTCAAGGACGGTTGCAAAATGCTGAGATGCACCTTTCGTACACTAGTATCAAGTTACATCTCAGCTTATCCCTAAACTAGTCCTTAAAAAAAAATTATAAATTGCCCGATTAACGTTTTTTCTGTTACATCAGATATGTTTTGTTACTTTGTTTTTACTTTCAAAATTATATTATATATCGTAAACTTAACGTTATATGAGTTTGTTCCGAGAAAATGAATCATTCTATCTTTATCTGTGCAAATGTGGATTAAATAACGTTTAAAAGTGAAATTTAACTCATCACGCTTCGTGAAATTCGCATGCCGTTAGCAAAATGCGCGCGTAAATTCACAAACTGTCGTACCTCAGATACGTTCGACTTCAGTATTATAAAATGTAATTTGAATCAGAAAGAATCTTTAATCTAAAGAAACCTTAGTGGCGCGTGGAAAATAATAAAGTAGTACAGAGCCTACTGATTTTCCCACTGCAGACGTTGCATTGTGGGCAAGTTCGGTTTACAGGAACGACCGGAAACTACGCGGTTTTTTCGCATGTTGCGCAGGATCCGATTACACGGAAACTCGTGGCTTGACCCGATGTTCCAGTGCCCAACAATAGTCAACATTTAAAATAGAGCACCCAATAAACTCTGCAAAATAGTGTGTCGAAACTTCAATCTCAATTAACGATTAATAAAATCGAGTGAATCGATTCCAATTCAATGCGAGGAAGTTAATCGCAGAACAGCTGCTCTTTTCTGCGACAACATATAGAAAATGTATCGTCGTGGAATCGAACAGGAGTCAGAGTGAAAAAATGTGCGGCATCATTGCGCGGGGAACGCTCGCATTTGCCAAATTGGCAATTCCGAGCTTCGAAGGCCGCCGAGTCAACGTCCTCGTGCTCTTCGGGCGCCGTAGGAAAGGTTTGGCGGGGAGTGGCAGTCGAATAGATCCCGCGGTACCGCTCCCCACCACCGACGGTTGATCCCCCACTCCAGAGCGCTGCCGCGAGGCCACCTGGCGGTGCGCTATTCCGCGCTGGAACCCTAGATATGCGTCGGTTCTCGCCCCGACCGCATCGTTCTGTTAGCTCGGCCAATGGGTCTTATTCCTATTTGTCAGAGAGAAGAAACGTTCTATGCAGATTTCATTGTTCACCCAAAACGGGAAATCTCTTTTATTTTCTGCAGATCGTATGATTTAAATGCCGTGTCGGGAATGAGTTATGGGAGAAATGTTCGTGAAAAGGCGAACAAAGAAATGCGAGATTGTCCGGTCCATTTATAGGGTGACTTTCTTAGAGCCGTTGGGAAAATCGCACTATGGGGTGGCAACAGGTACGCAGGGGAAAGCCGCAAAATTATTCTTCCGCGCCGCAGAGGCATAAGCATCGGTTTCTCGCAGGTATACGAAATTCGGGTTCTTTGTGGTCCAGTCGAAAATGGACCAGGCCAAAATGGGTTTGCAGAGGCGACGCGGACAAAGGAAGCTCATGTTCGCCGATTATTGTTTTATCGGCGGGTGAGGAACGGCAATGCAGAGTGTGTGGGGGGGGGGGTGGGGTGGCGGAATCCGAAGCGCGATTGCAAAGACGGGTGTTGTAAGGGGGGCGGTTGACTAGGTCAGTAACTTATGGCCGGCGAGGAGGCGAGTAGCGAGCGTGTCTCTTGAGTGACCTAGCCGCTAGCGGTAACGCGTCTTATGGTGCTGGAAGAGGGGCCTTGTGGAAAGGGAAGAGAACGCGGAAGAGCCGGGTATCTTTGAGACTAGGTCGCTCGGTCGCACTACTGTTGTACTATTTCGCCGTATTGGCGCACGGTGTGCGCTAGCTACTTCGCGGGGACGTTACTCGAACTCTCATGGTCGCCACCGACCCATATTTGGCCTGCTACGCCCGTCCATCGTGCAAACGCGTCTACCGCACGCCGCAGAACGTGTCTCGTTCTAACCGAATGCAATGTCGCGCTGCTATCTCGGCATTTCACTCGCCATCTAACCAGCAAATGCAACAACCTGTTGATTTAAACGCGAATAATAAAATATGAATATTAAACATGGCAAGGTGGACGATGAAGAACGACGACGGTAAATATTAAAAATACAAATATCGCAAAGTAAATAGTGGAAAGTATTGATTATCAAGCTTCTTTTACAACGTTTGCCATTTTGATAAACTATGCATCGTTTTGCTAATTTTATACTGCATAATTATGAGCAGTTGTCAACAGTAAATATTCCTAAAGTCCCGATCAGTCGCGTCATCCGGGAAAATTAACCCTCCAATTCTCAGACTAACAAAGATAGATCGAGGAAATGGATTATAACGACTCGGCTGCAATATTTATAGCTCGCGTTCATTAAGAGTTCACTGCTCGATGCAGTTCGAATTCGTCACTTTCTGGTAAATAGACAAAGTATGAAAAGTGCGCTCGCTTGCGCAAACCACTTCCAGATTAGAGCATCGCGCCCCTCGCGCAAAGTATTGTTATCAGCTGTACGAATTTGGGAGCATTTGTTAGGAGATATTTCTATCCGGGAACGATTAATCACTGTTACAATGTTGGGGAGCGAGGGCAGAAAAAAGCAACTCGATCGAGCGGTCGTTATTATTAAAATGTGGAACTGTGCCGGGCGTAATTTTTCCAGGGGTGGAAGTCGGGCAAAGGGTGCACTAACCCCTGGCGGTCGTCGACCTCCGAGGCAGTCACGTCGCGCGCTTCCCCCACACAGCCGTCACTTTTGACGTCGTAACAAGTCGTGATCTCATTTTCATTTGATTGCGCGGGTATTTCGGTAGCCGGCGAGAGGTTACTGACCCCAGTGCATCTACTTTGGAAGCGGGTCAGTCGCTTATTATTGTGGTAGGTGTTCCGCGCAGAGCAGTATCTGTGAAACACTCTAGATAACGCTCTGGAGGCCATCGGACCGCCTCGGCCGAGTCTCCGCGCTCGCACAAAGGGCGATGCCGCGTTCGACGTTTAATCATATTCCGCACGCAGCACGTTAATATTTCGCAACGAGCATAGAGAATATCTTTGCTGGGACGTATCTTGCTTGTCGTGGAGCAAAACGAGGGGGGAGGGGGTGAGCTGACTCTTGGGTTTTCAGAAAATCGGTACTCTTGTTTTCGCCTTGGCGGGAAAGTCGAATGCTCCGATAGGCGGCGAACCCAATTTGACCCGAATCGTCCGGAAAACGGTGTCATCATCGATCGACGGAGGAGCGCGAGTGGACTGGCGGATATCGAGCCCTGGACGACTGGCGAATTCTTGGGGTCGGAGCGCGCGGTTAATGCCCCCGCCCGACGCCCGGCCCCGCGCCCGCCCGCCTCCTC
>JABFPT010000275.1:30474-51282 GCA_022817245.1 Nixonia krombeini | reverse complement strand
GTAACTTTCCTCCGTTTGGGAATTTCAATATGAAAAACACACCATCTTATTCCGGACATTGAGACCTATCCAAAGAACATGTCATCTAAAAGGCATGTCAGTTTAGACTGATAATAGAACATTTAATTACAGTTATGGTTCCAGTGGTTACGGTTTTATCCCCACCTATTTTTTACATTTTTCGCAATATCTCCGCTCCTAGTAATGGGAATAGTCAATATAGGGGGTGATTCTTGATGCCCGCCGCGAGATCTATCTGTTGGTGTATAAATCAAAGCTGAATTCCGAAGTTGATTTTTCGACATTTTTCCAAAGGGGTACCCCTTCAATTTTTTTCGAAAAATCAACTTCGGCTTTGAGAATTGAATCATACACCATCGGATAGATCTCTCAACGCACATCAAGAATAACCCCCTATATTGACCATTCCCATTACTAGGAGCGGAGATATTAAGGAAAGAAGCAAGTTTGGTGGGGCGTGTTTTTCTACCCAATTTCACAGTTTTCAATTCAGCTTTGTCTTACACACCAATAGATAGATCTCGCGACGGAAATTAAGAATCACTCCCCATATTGACTGCTCTCGCCATTAGGGGTGGAGATATTGTGAAAAAAAAATTCATGTGGTGGAAGTATCTATGGCACAGCCACCTATAACTCTAATTATTGTTTTGATATTCAAAAATAGAAGTGCCAACTTCGCAAGGATCAGACCAGTTCAATGACAACGTCGTTACTTTTCTCTTCAAGTGAAATTTCATCAGAGAAAACAACTATCGAATTGATTTTCAACACAGGTCAGAAATGAAAAGAGTGTCAGTTTCTTTCACTTTTAAAGTCTTCGAGGATTTTGAACGCATACGCGGGAAGAGATGCGTGTGACACGTTGAATAAACCATGTTTTTTGCGCGTTTCGGAAAGTTCATCGAACGTGAGCAGAGAGAAAAATCTAGCTCGGTTGGATACGCGTTGTCGCGTATAAATATTTATCCGCCGCGTATGAATATTTGTTCGCAACAATGCATATTTATTTCGGCGAAATAAGTCCTGTCCCCCGCGATCGAGCCACTTCCCGCGGCGACATGCTCGATTACTTAGTCACCCAGCCACGGCTTCAGTCCGCGCATCAACTCGGGGGAACGCGCAGCAGCGACGTCTGTTGCCTCGCACCTGCGTCACCTCTGTTTCGCGGAGACGCGGCGTTGCCGCGGATGGTCGCGGCATGAATCAACGCCCGCGCGTCGTCCGCGGATTGAAACGAGTAGTCGGATTTACGAGGATCGCGATCCGCTCCGACAACGGTCCGGGATATCGCGGGCACGCGGCGTATCCGCAATCGGAGTGACACGCATGAGCGAGCCTACGCGCGTAGAGAAATCGTGTTGCCCGCGACGACACAGCTGCGCCGCGATAAAGACACTTTTTCCGCGCGGCATCGTACACACGGCCTGGCATTATTATTGCCGTAAGTGAATCGGACTTGCAGATAAGCCTATCGATGCGAGTCAGCCGGTTAAATGGATATTTATAGCCATTTAGCGAGCGCGATTAGAATTCCAGGCTTTCACGAGTCAGTCCCGCTTTCCGGGAATCGAACGTCGGATCGGGAGTGATCGTTCTCCGCTTATTATTCCGAAAGAATGTGCTCGCAGAGCGGTACAAGCCCGGAGGCAGAAATGCGCGATATTTTGCGTACTTAACGCACTCACGGCGAAATCCTTTCCGATACGGAAAACGACCAACCGTTTGCAAATTGAAATACCAGTTACGATACAATGCCGAATACGCCGGAAACTCCCGAACTGTAATCCAGCAAATTTCATATCCTCCAGGCGAGTCTCGTTTCTCAGCAAACGGCAGAGTCACGAAAACATCCCCGTGCGCTCGTCCACGCTCGAAATATGCAGATTCCCTCGACATGGAGTTTTATTATTATAAAGCGGAAAATGATTTATTCCACACGCGCTTTCGATGACCGGGCTGAATATTCATCCGGAGGGAAGAAATTTTTCAAAAACGGCCGCGCGTTTACTTTTGTTTCGAGCATTTGATACGTAAAAAGCCGTATTAATATTCACCGACAGCCCATTTGAATATTTCCGTCGATCCTGCCTCTCGTCGTTCCTTCGTTCCGCGCTTGGACCTTCGTAGGGAAATTGGCCGATTTCGTCGGGACGTTTTTATCCGGACTGGGAGCCGTTTCAATTAACGTCGTGCCGTATTTCCGCATCGGCGATAAGACATACATACACCTCCCATATCAGTGTATCGGATTCCAGCCGGTTGCGCGAACGAGGCAACGATAGCGAGCGGAAAAAGTGATCCGGCGATAAGGCCTGGCATTGTGCACTTTCGTGTCCCGAGCAGAACGCGAGGCGTTCGCACCACACCTTAAATATTTCTGCAACTCGTTAACCGCGGATGAGTCAAACTCCATTGTCTGGAACGTTCACTTCAAGGCGAGTGATATCGCCGCAATTAAAACTTTTCTGAGGCGCGCGCGCGCGCTCCTCTGAAAGTTCCGCCATTCTTCGGATCGCGAGACAGGCGATAAATCCGAAACGCCGTGTAACGTTTCGTTTCCCCGTCCTTTTCCCGGCCTTTTCAGCAATATCGTTGTTATTTTCGCGACAATTGTTCATCCGGCATCGCGAGAAAGACGATACCGGCTTTCGCTTACCGCTACATCGCGCTTTCTCCGACATTGTTCTCGATCGCTGAAACGGATCCTCGCTCATTCAGAGACGACTGCTGGGACCGAGCGATGCATCGGCGAGATCACGAAATAACGTAAATATACGCCTCGAACGAGAAACGCCATTAACCTTGATGACCTACTGTTATCGTAGCGTCGTGACGTATTCCGTAATGAAATTAAGAACATGAATAGTTGAGCGTGAGCCGGTAAGGGAGAAACTGGCTAAGGAGAAAAAGATGGAGAAAATGGAGAGGGGGAAAACGAAGGATAGAAGGAGAAAGACGGAGAAGGATGGAACATGTGGAAAAATCGAACGAAACGAAAAGGAGGTTGGGGAGGTTTTCGAATGAGCGCGATAGTCGGAGAAGGCGATGACAAATAAGAAACAGACGACGCGAAACGAGAACGTTAACGGCGGAAGAGCCAACGAGTAATTATGCGGGTCTTTAATTAAATTTCTTGATTCCGACCCGTTATCTTTCAACCGATTTGCTGGTTAGGTACGACGCTCAAACTCTCGTTATCTCGCTAACCATTGATCAAACTATCCGAAAATTACTATCGCTAAGGATCCCCTTGACTTTCCGAAATGGTGTGTCTCATTCCAGAAATCGCGGGCGAAAAAGAGCCATCGTCGTGATTTGCTGGAAATTGAGTAATCCAGCCTTTTGTGATACTTTACGCGATCTCGATAATCGCCAAAGAGTAGGTGAGAAATGACATTTTTGCGACCTATTCCGCAATGGGAATTAATTTTATTTGTTATAATTGACTATAATGTTTATGGTGTGGCGGAGACTAGACTAAATCATTCTCGACGGACGGTTTTAATTAGCCTCGTGAAAATTGCAGGGAAGGAGAAAAACGAAGAAGCGCAAACGCGCTAAAAGATCGCAAACGTAATTAATAATTCTTCGAACTTCGTTACTGCGGCGCATCCTTATTTCCACCTGATTATTTTCATCGCCGGCTTTGTCTAAATTTATCACGCAGCGTCCGGCGAAACATCCTTATCCGCCAACTGTCACTCCATTCACGAAGATTGATTACAAAAACTTTCCAAGTACGAGAAAGACAGTTTAAGTTAAATATATATCTCGGGCCTTGATAAAGAAAAAAAAAAGTCGTGGGGAAAAAGCGAAAGGGAAATGAGAAAACGGGAGGCGAGTCGGCGATGCGCGATGAAGGAACAGGACTTTATTATACGGTGACAGATGGTTCTTTCACTTCGCCTATTGATAAAGCAGCTCGATAAATTATCTTCCATGCTCGACTCGCAAGAGCTTTCTTACATTTCATAAACACGCTTGGCATCACTCGTCGTTTTAATTACGCCTGCCCGACCCGCAGACGAGTCTCGTCAATCGCACAGTTAACAACGACCGTTGTTTCCGCAATTACGTAACGTGAATAAAATTCTAGAACACGATTTTTCATTAAGATGGAAACGATTTTTCCATTCCATAAACGATTTCCATAGGAAAACGTAAATATTCGAATTTACGGCCGCTCGAATGAAAGAGCGGTATATCCATAAACTCACGTTGTGCGTGTGCGTTTAATCGATCGTACTCGCGGGGAGCCGTGCTTCGAGATAAGACCGTGAATTCGTACGGTTGCATGGTGGCCGAGTCACGTGGTCGTGTAATCATTAGCAAGAAAGACAGATGGTCTAATGGCGTTCCCACCCCCCAGAACTGGAAACTCGTTCCGCCTCGGATGTAACGACTCGAAGGAGAAAAATATATTCGGACGATGAGGCGCGTGAAAATTACCGGCTCGCGTTCTCCGCCCCTACACCGTCCCCACCCAGTTTCCTATTTTTCTCGTCCGCGCGGAGGCGTTCGAGCGCGCACGTTTCGGAACTGGCGGAATATTCGGTGGCTGCCCCGAAGATCGATTAAACCAGTTTACCACGGCCAGTGATGCCATTCGCCGAGGATACCGCTATTGCGTTCCGCGGTAACAAAACCGGCGAAAATTGACGGCGAATCGGGCGTTTCGCTTGCATCTCATCGGATCTGCGTGCTAGTGACGTAGGGGGTGGGGGGGTAGAGAACGAGGGAAGGAAGGGATAACTACGCGGTACCGTTAGAATCGGATGCCATATACGCCGGTTGCGTGTTCGCGGCCGTTGCATGAGAGATCTAATAATTCCATTTCTTTTTGCTCGCTTCCTCCGCCCAACTCTCCTTCCAGTGTCTTGTAGCGGCCTCTTCGAGAGCGTGTCATTTGTCACGACTGTCGTGATGTTGGCGAAGACGTCGGCCCTCGCCACCGTGTTCTGTCTTCGCGTGAGCAATATCGTTTTCCTCGGCCGGCGCGCCGTTTTTCGACCAATATTCCGCCTCGGTAAAAACGCGCGCAAATTGATCGCGCTTGCCACGCTTTTAACATCTACTCCCCGCGACTGTCGAGCACGTCTCGCCAAATCCATTGTTTCGTGTCTGCTTTATTAAAACGGCTTTGATTCGTTCCAACATTTGAAACACGAACAGGAAGAAATCAGAGCATTTTTATTAAATTGTTTGCATGACGCGAGACATTTCCATTGCCTTTTTCCTTCGCTGCGGGGAAACCCGATTTATTCATCCGATCGTAAAAGCGTACGATTTTACTTCGACAATTCGAACGTTTTCTTCGGGCGGTGAACATATGAATTTGTATTAAATATATAACGGCCTGGGAGTCGCGTGGAAGTCAGGATTTCAGCGACGAAGCGTGGATTACTTTTTCCGGCAATCTTACCGATTCCGCAGATAATTAGTACGCTGGCCGTGACATTCGAGGCACGTTTGCTCGCCGAGCCGATTCTGCAGTACAGTGTTATGGAAATGACCGGATTGACCAGCTCGTTAAAATGGATGGAACATTCACGGAGGAGGCTCGCCAGCTCTCATCGCCGCGCTTCCAGCAGGCAGCTATCACGCTTCCCAACATCGACAACGTCAACCTCAGACTGCGTCATGCTCATTAGAAATTTATGCTCAGAAACAATGCATCGCTCTTACTTGGAAATTCGACATTGTTTCACCGAGAATAAAATGTCAGCTTTTATTTCTTTTTCAGCAACGCGTTGTCCCTATGCACAGTGGTCAGAACGAAACAAGCGTGTGTTAGTGTTTACTTTACGGACAGATACGGCAAAAAGGAGGACAAATATTTTTCTACAGGTTGACATGTTACTATTTCCGTTTAGCCAATCCGAACGTACGTCAATTATTTCAGCTTGTTGATACATACCGTACAACAACATGTTGTAACTAACTATATAAAAATTGTTTTGTACGTGGCTATACTTCTCAGCGTAAGGGATCGAAGCTGGTGATAAAGGAGAAGAAAATTATATTACGAAAAACTTTGCTTTAAACTTAATACGCTTTTCACGCGGAAACATTGGCATTGTTGTTACAGTATTGCTGGCGGTGACGTACGTTAATTTTCCCTAACTGAGAACACTTCTAAATGGAGCAAAAACGGTCAGGAATAGTCCACTTTGTATATTTCTGTTTCGACCGCTGAACCGGAATAATTGATTTGAATACAGGTATTACGTTTACAAAGAGAATTGAACGCGAGACTCATTTATCGGGTGTCATTACGCAAGAGTTAAGAACAGGTGATAGAAAACGGCAGTTTAATTGAAAGATAAAAATGGGCAGACACTGTAATAAGCAAACGGCCGGAAGACTCTCGCCCGTTGCATTTATTAAAACAAATGGCCGTTGATGTCTCGTCGGACGCTAATTACGATATTATATTTGTTGCGTTGGCGGGAATAATAATGACGAGGATTAACGGGATCATTGAGGATCCAGCCCGCTCGAGCAGTCCTTTGTTACGGACACTAGATTGTTCGAGCAACGCGTCAAAAGTAGTCAACACCTGTCAGTGGTAATTGGTTTTGAGCTTATGAGAAGCCGCTGGATTTTTGACGGCTTCACCTGCCCTATTCGCTGGCTAACGCCTCCCAATGGACCGGCTAGCGTACTTAGCGAACACCGGGCTGCGATCATTACGCTAATTCACCTGCGCAATTCTTTGATTTGACATTTTTTTTACATTTTTTATTCCATTACACGTCGTATCCACTACGGCACACCAGCTTAATCTGCACGCTTTTATCTCTACGGCGTTTCGCGAATTTCGCGTTTCATAAATTTCGACATTGGATCTATTCACTGTCGAATGAAAATTCCCAGCGATGTTTACTCGCCAAATCGATAACGTTTCTCCCGTGACGTCGGCCAGCATCAACAACCGGAATTGCGAGTCGGACGCAATTTGCGAATCCGGAGAAAGCACGATGAATTATGAAACAATAAGTAACAGGGAGTGGAAGTTCCTGGCGAATTTACCATGTTGTTGAAGGTACGAAAATGCAATAAAGCAGTCGAGCAACTGCACCGCTTCGCATCGTAAACCTTTCCGGCGCTCCTTGGTCCGCGCCGTGGGAGTAAATCAGGTTCGTCCACAAATCTGGAACTCGAGCGTAACCTCCGTGGCGCGAGAGCGACTTTCCCTGGTGCCTACTTTTTCGGCGAGCTCCGCTTGCCTCGAGGAGCGGGATCGAAGCTAAAGGTATCTGATATACGGCATCTCACGTACCCGGAAGTGCGATAACTCATGCCGCCGTTCTCGCGGTTAACGGGACGGCATTAAGGATTCCTGAATTACATCGTCCTCTCCACCACCTGCCCCCGTTCGCCGCCCCTGCCCTCCCCCCGCCCTAACGCTACTCTCCTTCGCCTCCTCGACTCGACTCGCCCACCGCCGCATCGCTGCGCACCGTAATGAATGAGCGACTTTGTTTCGACCGCTCTCTCGACTCGGGCGAAAAAAACCAACGGTCGAAACGGAAAAGCAGGTCGCCGGAATTGCTCCTGTTCGCGAACTTCGCGTGATTTCGCACTCCACGTCCACTCCGGTATCCTCGGCAACAACGCTCGCGAAAAATTTCTGTGGCAACTTTCAAAAATGTACGTTCGCGTATTATTAAATTTGTGCAAAAAAATAATTTCACATCGCGATGGTCTTGTTACGCCGACGGGGTTCTGGATTAAGTAAAACCGAAAAGAATGTGGAGATTGTCAGTTCGAGAATGAAACGCACGCTCGAATTGACATACCGAGCCAGCCGGTTAGGTTACCGTTGCAATACCTGTGCATTTCATTTTTGACGATAGCCGCGATAATTACGAAAGTCCAGCGGTCGGAGATCCCGCCACGATCGATGTCTCGAATAAATTCGTCGAGGAGACACGCTACATTCAATTGCCTCCGTTCGCGATTTAGACGGCGAATTTCATTGAACATCAATTAAACGCGTTTACGACCCGACGGTGGAAACAGCTGCGAGTCTTTAACGTTGCCCAGATAGCACGGCATGCATCGCGTGCCAACTTAACCAACCTCCGCTCGCGGCATTACGTACTTACGGTAAAGTATTACTTGAAGTACGGCCGAACTGCATTACGCGATACGGATGCGCGTATTTTCGAAAAGAGGAAAAAAATATGCACATATACGTGTGTTGCGGGTTGCCTGACCCCGAGTACAACAACGCGTAAAATGCTGAAAAATGTGGAAAGTGGCGGATACGTTTGTTTTTAGGGAAGAACAATGGCTGGTGTACAGCCGCAACAGTGATTACCGAAGAAAACATTGTACCGCGACAATTAACCGGATTGTAACGCGGTTTGCTGCTGAATTACCCAGAATACCCGGTGTATGAAAAGTCTTTTAATTTTTCAAAGACGGCAAATCCTTTTTTCCCTCCGTACAATTTCGACGATGCCGTTTCGCGTTTCACCTCTGCCGAAGTTTGCGCGAGCGTCAAGAACTGGCGTTACGTGTCTGCCCATTGTGTACTCTTGCCGACACGGGGATAGACCGCGCGTATATTTCAACATTTTTGTCAGCGGCTTATTTGCGTTCAATTAGAACGAACGAATATCCGGCTTTTGCGCAGCGAGAAACACACGCGATTTAATTAGGTTGATGTAAGCCGACTCTCGTGTACGGACGCGAAAAAAATCGCTACCCGGCAGTTAATTAATCGCGGCTGACGAGCGAAATGACTTAGTTTTATTAATTTGAATAAAACGAACGAACGGTTTCCTCGTTGCGCAAACAACGCGTGTCATTTAGTTAAAGGCGAGTCAGGGCTGAGGTGAGAATTGCTGACGTTTTAATTAAACCGAAAAGAAGTAACGAGAGAGAGAGAGAGAGGCAGAGAGAGAGGAAGGGGAAGAAAAGAAGAGAGCGGCGAAAAGGGGAGGGAGTGAGGGGCGAATTTTGTACAATAGTGCGGCAATGTGGACGCGCGGCGTCTGTCTAAATGTTAGAAAAAGGGAAAAAACGTGCAGCATTACCTCATTAGTCATTTCGAACTCGCCGTTCCAGCGTTGCGGCCGCGAATGGAAAGCGCGCAACGTTATGCCGGTAATATATGTACCTTAAGTGCCGGCGAGATACCGTCCGGTAAATAAACGCTCCATTGCCGTGCGTCCGCGCGGTAGTAGAACCTGCTACCGTGGCTACAACAACACTACAGCCATAAATGTGTATTTGGGCAGGCTCACTGATTTGCAGAAGCAGCCGTAATTCAAGAGGCCGCGTATTTGGAAATTGCACCTCGAAATCGTGAGGGATGTTGCATTCCAAATTAAAGTCATTTCGTGATATTAAGCAAATCATGGTGCAATCGAACCGGAATTATAATTAGCCGACGGCCGAATAACGCGTGGTTTCGCCAGCTAATCATACATTCATTTATTCGGTTTCACCTTACATCGCGGAAAAGTACGTTGCGGAGTCCGGTCACCTATGCAATGATGGAATCACCTATGGAATTTTAGAATATGCTTGTTTTCAAAAAAAATGTTTATATAAATTCTGGAACAGGTCACGTAGGTACTATGTACTCATTATGACAAAAGTTGGAAAGATTGACTGCAAATTTTACAGCAACCTATCGATCATTTACAATTATATGTTTCGCAGAAATATGAATATTAGTTTGTAATATGTGAAATTCCATTTAATTTTGATAAATCTATTGTGGTATAAATGACTGATGGACCACCATACAAAAAAGTGCGAATGTGAGTAACAAGAAATGAAATGAATATCAGCGAATTCACATGTGAAAGTTTCCATTTCGACCGAGCTTATGGTTTCAAAAAAAAAAAAAACAAAAAAAATTGTTGCAACAAAAATCATTTTATATACCAATACTTATAATATAAGAATATTCTCATATTTCAGTACCGTTGGAACTGTGAATAATAACTTTATTATAAAAATATAATTACTGCAATTATAGTATGTATATTAATTCTTACGTATTGAGTATTTTTTACAAAATAATATTTTGATTAAAGAATTGTTGAAAACATGGATAAAATCTAATTTTAAAAACAAATATATTCTAGTTTGAATTTTGCAATAACAATAATGACCTACGTTTGTCAACGTTGTATGATTCCCTTCCTAGATAACTCCTTTATTTATGTATACATTTTCACACGTATACGCATCTTCCACATGTCAAAATTTAAAATCTACTTTCGTCCGGAAAATTTCATTTGTTTTATATGACCTTGCTAAAAATTAACGCAAAGTAACTTTATCGTTTTTTATTTCTTTTTTTGTTTGGCTGTACGTTACTGTTGTTATGTACGAATAATCGGACGGGAATTAAAAATCGTACGATTTCGATATCGGGTATAGCAGTAGTTCGTTACGGTGAGTTGGAAATCTTTCTCCCGGGGCTAATAAGCATCGATCAATCGTACCGCGAAGCGAAATCCTGCACAACACGCGATACGCCACTATTCCGTAACGCAACGTCCGCTGTGGAAAGTATCAATGATGATGCGTGAAGGAAAACGTGGCGGGGCGGCAAGCACGGCAGTAATGACACAGCGATTTACGGTAAGCAGGATTTAGACAAGGTATTTGTATTCGTTTGTCAAACCCTGTTCATTTGCACTTTTCGAACTGATTTGGCGAGAGTCCATTATTCTGGGAATCGACTTCGCGGCAATGTTGTTTGTCATCGATTAGCTTAAACAGCGAAAATGTATCGGGGAAATGTTGATGCGGACAAGGTGCGAAGCTGGCCACCCGGTTGTACGACTCTTTACTCGCTATCTGCGACATATGAAACAGAACCGCTGCGGATCATTGATCGGGACAGGCCACTATAAATATTGGGTTGGCAAGAAAGTAATTTCGGTTTTTAGTGTGAAATAAAATGGAAAAAACCGAAATTATTTTCTTGCCAACCGGATATACACAAGATGCAACATTTAATCGGGTCGCCTGTTTATCGCGCATAACGGCAAGTACAAATGAGTAAAGTGACGATTGTCGAAATTGTCGGGGAATCGTAAATTGCATATCGATTTTACAAGTGATAATAAGCAATCCGGTCCGAGAGATGAGAATAGCACGCCTATTTGGACCGAAGCGATATTGAAAAGCGAAGACAATTTCGCGCTATCCTCGGATTATCAGAGCAATATTTCTTGGCCGCGGCCGACTTCGGAGTAGATTTGCACCGTGTTACGGAACCTTTGGGAATTGGGTGAAGAATTTCCCAGACAGCGACACTTCCCATCCGAGTCGAAGGAAAACCGATATTCAAATGTACGCGGTCCTTTTCCGAAGAATAAATAACTCCCCCATCGATTTTTCCGGTTATCAGCGTTCCGACATTCCGGCAAGACTGTACAAACGTATACATATATATATGTGTACCTATAATATATATAGTGCATAAAAAAAGTTATAATTTCGCGAAGGAAGGTCAGTCCTCCGTCTTAAATATTCATGTCAAATATTCCGTCTGGAATGGAAGAATGGTAAAAAAAAAAGATTGCACTGAATAGTTCATTACGCTCGGATGAGAATGATAATCACTTGTCGATGCAATAAAAGAAAATCGCTCTCAATCAATTACGGTGTATATACCCGATGGTTATGCGCGACGTTCCAGCGACCGCTTCCGCCTTATTCCCTCCATTATTCCGGCCGCCTTTTCTTGCCTCTGTTAAAATTGAGGAATTCCATTCCGTCGGTGGTGGGTGGGGGGAGGGACAGGGGGTAGGCGTGTACGCCGCGGAGGGGCCAAGAGGCACGACACGAACGGCGGCGGCGGCGGAGGCGGCGGCGGCGGCGGTATCGCGAAGGGTCGTGACGGCAGGCCTGCTCGGACGGCTCGGCTACATATCGATTGAACATTCGCTCAAATATTTAAACGCTATTACCCCGGCGACTTGCGTACAGTTATATGCCGAGCGGGGGATACCACTTAACCTGCTCTCGTCGCGCATCGCGTAAAGCTCACACCTACGACGACGCTTTGCGCCTGAATCGCTCGTCTCGTGAAACCTTCGGTGAATCGGCTGCCCCTATCCGCCTCAAACGAAATATTCATTCCCTCCGCTCCGCAGACAAAACGCTTTCTTTTCTCATTTTCTATAGAATTTCCGAATACCTCGAAATCGATCGTAATTAAAAATTAAAATTTCAACGGGTATAAAGAAAGTATCCAAGGTAAAATGTTAACCGGTTATAGAATATTAATCGTATAATTTTCTAATCTTGGAAAGAGAGATTGCGTCACAGAGGTTTAGTATTAATCCGACGGTTCCTTCAAAAAAATTAGATAATGAACAACATGTGGTTGACAAAAGCGGTTAAAGGTATGCACCGTGGCACTTCCGCTACCAAAACGTACGTCGTCCTTGAACTGGAGCACCACCCTGAGGAATAAGCAGGCCTAGTGCGCCGATGGCATCGCGGGGAACGTAACTGGCTCCGTAGTCCTGGGTATGGAATGTTGATTGGCGAGATCCGCGCGACGATCGGGGTGTGTAACAAATTGTACCTTCGGAGCCAAGGTGGAGCGAGATTAAGCCAATAAATACGAAGTAGCGCAAGGCCCATTACATAAAGTCTGGATTAGATGTGGCAACTTCTTGGGACGTGGGGCGCGCTCTCTGCATTTATTCATTAAACGAATATTTATTTATTAACACGCGCTGCCTATCTTCCCGGCGCACGAAGGGGACATTCGCGTAACGGTGACAATGAATTATTGCTAATTGCGTCATTGTCGCGGTCCCGTAAATTTTACCTTGCGAAAAAACGATAATGATATTTATGCCGATGAAATATTGGTCATTTATAAAGCAACGCTCAACGTTATCAATTTTCTCTGCCTCTAAATTGAATATTCCATCAGCTTCTCGTCTTTCACTCGATATAATTTTTTACGTCGATAAAAGGTTCCGTTTTTACAACCATATCATCAACTTCGTTTAATAATTTCGTTGTTATCGAATTTATATTAATAAACAACGGTGCTGCTCTGAAGTAAAATCGTTTTTGCTTTTTCCGTTGGAACGGTTTTAATAAAACATCGTTGTCTTCCGCGCACGTTTTTCACTCGGTGCAATAACAACAAGAACTCTTCAGCCGCCTGCTAATCGATATTACAGATATAGCCGCGATGGGAATAAAGGAAGAGATAAGGACTCGCCGTGCGTGTGGAAACGTGGGGCCGCACTGTGTACTCAGCAACGGCTCGTGTTTGGTCGAGGGATAAGCATTACTGTCTAAAATCAGTGGGCGAAACAATAGGGCGAGACGGGCCGTGACAGAATTATTAAACCTGGGCATTTTCCCGCGAACGGGGTGTCCTCCGTAAATACTCTGGCGTGTCATAATTTTGCACATCCGGCTCCGTGAGTAAACACGCGCGATCGTACGTACCCCGTGATATTCCCTTCCGCAATCCGTGGGAAAATCCGCGAACGTCGTTCGCCTTGCCGATTCGATGCATTTCGCCGATTTTTGCGTCTGACGAGTGGGATCGGCAATATTAGTTCTATAGTCGGAAATTTCAATCATCCTTTCCACAATGTTGGGATTCTGAGGAATATATTATTATCGAATACGCCATATTTACTCGATTCACAGAAATAGTAATAAAGCGTTTCAAAAATAGTGTAATAGAAGAAGAATTCACATATTACGCGTTGTAGACTTGCGCTTCTTGAACGTTATTAAATATGCAATAAAAAAAAAGGAAGACGCTATCCTTCCACTACTGAATGCTAAAAATAAAGCGAATTTCTGATAAACACGTTTTATGGAATACTGATTTGTAACTTCACATTTCGAAAATTTCAAGCATTTGTCGATACGTTGTACGTGAAATAAAAGTACGAATATCACGATCTCGAAGTAAGAAGTTTCGCATTTTTCCGCAAAATTCGACGACTTTTCTCGGCATTCGATGAATTCTTGACTTTCCCAGGTTTTCCAGATCGCTAAACATCCCGAGTTTTGTGTTTATCAAAAAAGTTTAATCAAGTTGGAAACTTTTTTGATTGATAACGAGCGCAGTGGCACGTGAAAAGTCCTGCATATCAACACTCGTTTCGCCCGATGCGGATAAATCTCGGCGGCTTATGTAACGCGAAGGCAAAGCTGTACCGTGAGAACGACGCACGAGACAATGAAGAAAGCAGAGTATTAAGTTACTGCCAATGCGTGTCGTATCCCAGCAACGATTTATTAATCCCTCAAAGACGTCTAACGCGTCACTTTCAGTGAAAGTTCTCGATATTGTAAAAAAGAACGTGATGAACAAACATCGTTATACGCAGCTCGCGTTTGATAAGCATCGATACACCGCTGATTAATTCATATTATTTAAATGACATTTCGCAGTATCGACTGTGACGACTTAAGTATTTCAATTAGCGCATTTCGTTGTTATATCAGCGTTAATTACGCCCTCGGTGAATAAAATATGGAACGGTATAGAATTTACATAATTGCGAAAAAGTGTAAAATTGGAGAGGCTCGCAGTTTCAAGGCAAACCGAGCAGTTTCTCAGCGCACGGAAGAAACACGACAAGTTTCAGATCGCCGGATAATTTCAAACAATGGTCGTGTACCTGCGACGGGAACAGTCGCCGGCCTGACGAACCCGAACCAGTGACATCTACGAAAATTCATTCATCGGCGTGACCGAGGGATTGTCAAGATTGAGATAAGTATCGGCCCCGGGGAAATGTTTCGTCCGGACTGAACGAAGTAGAGTGAGGCAAACGGGTGGCGTCCCCGAGCGCGATGCACCGCGGCGCGTCGTGGAAAATTGAAACCGGCGAAGTATCCGTGACTTTTGCCACCGTATGAAACATGGATGACTCGTACTGAATTATTAACGCGAAATCGCTACTCTATACATTCGAATCTCGGGAATTTATGGGAAATGCTCCGGTGCGAAATCTCCATAAGCGCCAACGAATTTCACTTTCCGTGTCGCTGGAAGTCTGGATGAAACAATAGGCGAGCTTCCGCTTGTTTCGTACCATGTCGAAATCGATGTATCGGGGATATCTTACTTGTCGCGTTTTACGTTTCGATGAAGTTAAGAAGACGCTGATAAAAGTTGCGATTTGGTTATTGACAATGGAAAACGCAATTCCCGTGGATTTAAATTCAAATAAAATTTCTGCCGTTATCATTAATTCAAGTATTCCAGTCATTTATTATATGTTCATTAACAATATTAATATTAATTAATATTAAGGGTAGCGTAGAAAATGTGAATTATGAATATGAAAATTAAAAATTTAGATGAAAGTAATGAAGTATTCAATTATTTGCAATGGAAAATGGAAAGCAAAAAATAGTGTTTCAGTACAGTGACGAAAAAAGAAATATACGTAGGAAAGAATATGTGTATAAGAAGATATATGAAAGATAAATAAAAGACATGTTTATTTGTTTTTGATCAGCATCTTGAAATAATTTACTTTTTGAACTGCTTCTTTCCGTTCTTACGAAATTACTTGAGAAAGTGTATTTATTACATAAAGAAATGCTACCAGCATAAGAGTATCAGTAACATAAATAAGCACTAATTCTTTATTGGAGAAAGAGAAGAGAAAGAAACGTTTCACATGTTTATGTGTATTGTGTCAACTACATTTTTCGTAACAAATCGAATGCTTTATGTACAGTGGTACTGTAACATGAAAGTACAGTTACATATTAAAGTTATATATTACTTCTCCCACTTGTGTAACTTATAGAGGAATATTAGTTGCATCACAAGTTGGGACCCCTGTGAAGTTAGCATCCCTTTTTTTGAAAATAAAAAAGAATAGCTAGAGGTGTGGTTAGTACTGTAAGAGTTCTAGAGGTTCCAACTGATTTTAGGAAGAATTCCGGCGAATTTTGCAAAATAGAGGACACCAAAATTGCAAAATTGTGACTACAAGAATCGATATAACTTTTTATCTTCAACTTGTATTGATAAATTTCATAAGTGAAACCTTTGGAACTTTTGGACTGCTATCAAGAACTCGAATTACAATTGCAACATTTTTTAATTCTGGGACTAACGATGTGCCATAAGGAGTTGAAAAAAATTAAACAGTAAAGCAGTCTCAATAACAGTTCTGGATAGCAGTCCAAACGTTCTGCAAGTTTCTCTTATAAAATTCATTCGATACGAGTTAAAAATAAAAAGTTATTGGCTATTTTATTGTCCTCGGTCGGTCAGCGCCGACACGGCGAGGTTAAGAAATTGAACGATAGTTCTGATTAGAGTTTTGGGTAGCACCCCAAGAATTCTGAAGGTTCTTCTCATGAAATTTTCCGATACAAGTTTTAAATAAAAAGTTACACCAATTTTTATAGTACCAACTTTGCAACTTTGTTGCCCTCTATTTTTGGAAATCCGCCGGAACTCTTTCTAAAACCAGTCAGGCACTCTAAAACTCTTACAGAATTACGCAGAAGTCTAACCATGTTTTTCACTTTCAAAAAAAGAAGCGCTAACTTCATAGTGATCAAGTTAGGCACACGTCCTTCAAAACTACGCTAGTGAAACACTGTCAATAAGCCGCGCAGAGTCTCAAGTGTCTAATTCCTTGTTCCTACACAAATTATCTCGCGGTCACCGAATGGCCGCTTTAATTGAATTCAACACGCTTGTTACTCGCCCGGACCAGTCGACCAAGCGCTTGAAATTCTAAAAAAATGCCAAAGTGTACAACTGAGGGGCAATAACTCACCGCCTCCGTGTCGGCGATAAATCAGCGATGTTTCTTGGTCAGAGTGACCATCCACTTTCGGATTAATTTAACAAGTGGATAATGCTCAATAACCGTTAATCGAAACACTCGGATTGATCAAGCATAAATCAGAACCCGACCGGTGATGATGGCGGCGATAAATTAAGTTGCCGGGCTTTAGCGGTCGTTTACGATCAACACGGGCGAATTAATAAGACGGAGAGTCATTGGTATCGTTTCTCGATACAGCGCGCGCTTTCATACGCGAGTATAACAACGTCGGATCACGCAACGTAACGGATAACCAGATTGACGAACGCGATAAAATCATCACCCGCGCGCTCCCCGCCATCTCCCGGGGGACCGCGTCTCTCGCGCGGTAATGTCGCGCGATTAATTGGATGATCGACGAGCCAAGATCGCCGCGTCGTTAAAGTTGAAAATAAAGGAAAGCGTCTTTCTCTCCTCGACGGCGACACAGCGTTACCCCCGCGCATTTACATATCGATCGTTGACCCTCGACTTTTGCAAGGAACACGAAGGACCCGCCGTGTATCGCACCATCTCGGAATCATTAACTTATTTAATAGCCGGATAAAACATCTCTCGCATGTAATTGAAAACGTTACGTTACGTAATAACTCGGAGAGGACATCTGCCGCGAGAAACGCTTTGTCTCGCCTCGGAACGAGAAGTATCCGCGATATTTCTTAATTATCCTTCGCAGTAGTGGACCTTGCTAAAACGTCTTTCTGAGAGAAGTGACGTATGTCGAAAGACACCTCAACATGCTAAATTGCTTAAATAATTCTTCCGTACATCAGGATATGATAAATAATTTACTGGGTCGACAACTAAGCGCTTGTCGATTTGGTCGAGTGATGATTTTAGCACATTCTGTTATTTTGTTAACTTGTTCAATTTACCTGACCGGTATTGTTTTCTTGTTCTTTGGACTTCCACCTTTAATTGGTAAGAAAAGTGTATCCAGCAGTTATTTAGTTTCGTCTTTATCCCAATTTAAAAATAGAAGAACATTTCAGACATATTTTATTGTATTACTCGGGTCGTCATAACACAACACGTGAGATTACAAAAAAGTTCAATATATCGCATAAATGCATTAAAAAAAGAATCAAAACAGCTTGGGTATGTAAATCATCAGTTTAAGGAAATTCATTTGACACAATGCATTAGCATCTGCGATTCGCTGCTGAAACGAATCGAAATTAGTATTTCTGAAACGACTGATTGCTAGTGACAAAAAGTGGATAGTTTATAACAACGTTAATCGAAACAGATCGTGAGTGAAGCAGGACGAACCAGCCCAGACAACATCAAAAGCTGAGATTCGCCAAAAAAGATTATGCTGTCAGTTTTGTGGAATTATAAATGAACTGTGCACTTTGAACTTCTACCAAGAAACCGTTCGATTAATTCAAAGTCTACGTCCAACAACCCACCAAAGCGATGAAATTCAAGAAAAGCAATCAGAATTGGAATATCGTAAAGGTGTCGTTTTTCAACATGGTAACGCAAAGCCCCACACATCTTTGGTCGCTGGCCAAAAATTATCGGAGCTAGGTTGGAAAGGGTTGTAAAATCCGTCATATAGCCCTGACCTTAAATAGAACACCTTAAATAGTAAAATTTTTAATGACGATGATGATGTAAAATCTCATTTCATTTAGTTTTTTTCTGGTTAAAGTCAAAAGTTTTATGAACATAGAATTACGACTGAAAGATGGGGAAAGGTCACCAACAAAAATCGGAAATCAGAAAAAGCGGACATTACGTAATTGAGTTATTGTTAAAAAACAATGTGTAATTGTCAAAAAACAATTGATATGGTATCTGGCATGCTATCCCTTTTTCGCTATATTACTGAATAATTAATAAATATATGCGCTAATACACTTCGTACTAATGCTGTTTCTTCTTTTATTAATAAAAATGTGCACCACGGCTATAGCCTTTATTTGCCTACATATCGCCGAAAATCGGACGGCTATAGCCGTCATTTGCGGCAACGTGTTAAAATCCGCAATTACTTAATTCCCAACCCAGATTTTACGAACAAGTACAGCGATTCGAAAAGTACTGAATTCAAAACGCGTGACGCGGAACGGTCGCCGTTAGATTGATGGTGACACGGTGAGATAAATAAACATAACTTATCAATCACGTGATGGATGTTCATTTCAAAAGTGGCGATTTTTTCGTCATACACGTACGTCGGAGCTTCAGCACACGCACAGAATCGTTCTAGAAGCGTAAATATAAGGGTGTACGTACTTCCGGCGTAGTTCCCCCCTGTACAGTTTTATCGCATCAGATTGCCATTGTTTCGTTAACAAGAAGACCTGCCAGGTGATAGCGCCGTTCTCCGATAATCCTGACAGCGAAGGAAACTTTCCTCTAATTAAAAAGGGCGGTAAAAGCCGGCCACCGATTGGCGATCGTCGTTGAATGACAGTATCCCTTCCCGGGCGCGATGATAAAACACGCGTCTCGCGGACGGGTCGAAGCGTGGCGGTCGCACCGTGCCGGGGGAAACGGGAAGGCACGGCGAACGTGGCGTTGCATGGATCTTATCTGCGACGGAGGCTAATGTAACGAAATAATGAATCAGACGATTATCTACGCTTAAACCCGCGCCTACCAGTTCCCTGCATTATCTTAATTTCGTACGCTCCGAGAGAATACGCGTACGCAGGTCGTGCGCTGCCGCGGCAAAGCCTGCCAGAATCTGCCCGGCCCTCGGCGCGATGTTAATTGCGTTAATTCTAACCCGGCTTCGTATGCAACGCCTCCGTCGCGACGCTCATTCATGCGGGACAAAAGGACACGTACGATCGAAGACACGCGCACGCGTGCTCGCTTAATCGCGATCGTTTGCTCGAATTTGCGGCAGCCACCGCGGTGGGAAGAGGAGCAGCGTCGTCACGCGCACGCACACATCGCTTCGACCAAACCGTTTCGATCTATGCCCGCTAGTTACGAGAGTAAAAGTATTCGCCGAGAATCGCAATCGGTATTGCCCGTTCCTGTAAAATATACAGAGCAACGTAACGAGTGCAACGATATCGTTACGACGATTATCGTCGCTTTCTCAGTGACAAAATATTGTTGCAACTGCGGCAACGGCGAAATAAATTTCGCGTTGGAATAATACATTCGAGGATGTTCGGGAGATCGGAAACGACAAGACGGAGCAGCTGTCCGAGTCAAGCGTATGCACACATTAAGAAATTTACGACTGCATGAGAACGCAACATCAGAGGCCGCGCAAATTTAGTCCCATTTAGGAGTCCAGTAAAGACTTGGTTTATAGCGGAAGAAGGCCGGTTAAAATGAAACAAAAAACGTGGTACTGTTCCTGCGGGGGGGGGGCGTTGATATGCTTTTTTGTACCGTCCTATTTCTTCGAGAGTTACTACTTTAATGAGAAAAGTAGTGCGGCAATTTGGATACTAAACTTTACGCTAATGTTGTATTTATTTATGACGTTAACTTGTAAATGCAAATAGCTCTTTTGGGGTAAAGATGATACTCCACTTTGTCATGCCGACGTTCAAAGCTTCATCATCGTAACAAAACTGATCTAAAATCTCTCCCAGTACGATTCCCGCATCGAGCATTTGACGACAGTAATTGAATACAAAATATCAATCTTAATTTAACCGCAACATTTCGTCACATGTTCACGAAGTATTCTATATGACCCATAATAACAAAACCCGGCCATTTTTTTTATACATTTGTTTATTTTTCATTACTTCTGTCCATAACGAGAAATTCGCAGTTTTCATCAAATACAACGTTGCATTGCCGTGGTACATATGACACGAACCCGATTTCTAACAGAAATTCATTCCGATGGAAAAAATTTATTACCGCTTATAGAATGCAAAGTTAATGTCAATACAGGTCGTTAACAATAAAGTGACCGACTGAACAGAGACAGTCGAATTTATAGATGTACCTTATGGTTCGTGCCGAC
>JABFPT010000273.1:11401-26401 GCA_022817245.1 Nixonia krombeini | reverse complement strand
ACAGTCAATACTGCCATAAAAATATTAACCGTCTGAAAATGACATTGGCCTCGTTAATTTACACCGAATGCCAATTTTCTGTGCAATATGTAACGTGTAACGTGTACAATTAACAAAAAGTAGACCTCACACTTCACTTCGAAATCACTTTTAACAGGTTAAAACGCCTCGGTCGTCTGTTATTTACGTTACGACGAAATGATATTTACACTGGTCAACTACAGGTGAGATATTTAACTTGGTGCACGGTAAATAACATAACAACGGTAACATAAAGGGCATTCAAAGACTTTCGGTATTAGAATAATTTACTGGAAACCGTAAATAAAAAAATACTTGCACATCTGGCATGGTAAACGACACGTGATTGCCAAGAGAGGAATAAAAGCGAGGCAAAGCATTTCCGTCACGTAAATCGTGGTGTAAACGTAGCGAAACACGCGAATATTAATAAGAATACGTACGAGCAACGGGCGTAAAAACTTAATGTCGGTTGCAAACGTAACGCGAGGCACCGGGGCGAACGTCTGGCGTTCCGGCGAGGAAACCGTTGGTATAAACACAAGCGAATATCAATGAAAGCGATTTCGGCTCCGATTTGGCAAACGCGCGAGGCTGCCAGCGGCAGCTGACCGAGTCGTGTACCCAGCGAATGGAAGGGAAACAAACAACAGAACGACAGAACGACACATTCGCAGGTCGTCAGCTTAAGAAAATCTATGTATGTACTCACTCGACGAATCAGGGCAGTGGAGCTTCATGAACGCGCGAATCGTGAATCAGGCCATCGGGCCCCGGGACACCCTGCACTATATGAATCGAGCCACTGTTCCGCGTGCGATGCCCCGAACGGTGTGCTACACCTTGCGCTGCTGTTTTTGCTGCCGCTGCTCCTGCTGCATAATAGAGAGACACATGCACACGCGCGCACAACCACACTCTCAGGCACACGAGCAGGCAGACACAGACAGAGGCGCGCGGACGCGCGCGCACGAAAGATAGACAAACAGATAGAGGGACAGACTGACAGGCAAATAGAAGGACGGACAGATAGACAGGCAGACAGACAGCAAACAGACTGACAGAGGGACGCACACACAGTGTTGTGGAGTAGCCGCGAGGACTGAGGTGCTCGTCGCGACGATGTTCGAGAACGTGATAAGTAGGAAAGAGGCGAGGCGCGGTTTGATCGTGAGAAAGAATCGGGCTGGCGGGCGGGCAAGCGAGCGCACACCACACCCCACCGACGGACGGCACTGCGTGTGTTGCGTGCACAGCTGATGACAGCGGCACGCACGACCGTGTGTTGCGGAGCCGCTTTCACGGCATATCACGTAACCAACGGCTCGCGACTTTGCACCCGTGCGCGCTTACGAGCCAGCCTGGCCGGATTTACGTGGCGAGCTTCGAGGCGGAGCTGTCGTCCCCGCAGACATTTCGTCGTCGGCTGAGTAGTCGAAGTCTGGCAGCGCCGCTTCGGGCCCTTTCGGGGATGCTCGGCACCCTTCGCCGCCACCGCCGCCGCCGCCGACTCCGCCGCGCTCGCCGGAACAGTCGAAAGACGAAAGCTCGTCGTCGCGTCTCGCCGACTGGACTGAAAGCTGTGCTTTTTCCAACTTGCGACACGGTGTACATGTCTGCCTACCGGATACGTGCACGCACACCCTGCCGCATGCTTTCCTCGAACCGCGCGTTTGCCATTGGCGAGATTCGCCAGCAACGCCGACTTTTCACAGACACTCCGAAAGGATTCATTTGCGAGACAACCTTCCTCGTCGTGCACATTTCGCGCTTCCATTTCCATCCCGCTCATCTTACGCTATTTTCTTCGATCGCCGCTAAACCCGCGCTTGTCGAACCACATGACACACGATTTGCATTTTTTTTTTTATATTCACGTGCAACGTAAAGACTTCTTTCATTTACGACATACATTTCCACCAAACGTGTTCTCGCTTGTAACTCTAAATATAAAAATACGTTGCGAGAAAAAAACGTATTAGTTTCATGTTTTCGCAGGAATAGTTTTACGCCATTTTCCAATGCGGAATGTACCTAAAAGTGATATAGCAATATTTAATTGTATAAGTACTGTATCTGGATGTATTACAATTTTCAGTATTATTATTATTATAACGCAGTTATCAATTGAAATGGAATTGAACCACGTCCAGGAAAGTTTGACTTCTCCGAAAGAGAAAAGAGGATCGCCCCGCTGATTTTCAGGAGAAATATTAAAATAGCGAAACTTTGATCATTAACTAAACGCTCATTCTTCGGATTCGCGAGATGTACATTTTCTTGCGAAAACTACAGAATTTACTTAAAAAATTCAGTCGTTCTACCGTTATGGTAATCGTATACAAAACTTTCTAATTAGATGCAATTTTCAATTACGGGTAAAAAGCATCGGGATACCTCGACGTAAGAATGAAAATTTGCAAATGCTGTTCAACGTTTATCTTCGCAGGAATGTTTCGTCGCGAAGGGAAATCGAAAAGTTATTTTTAAATCGAAAATTGCTTTAAATCGGACAGGTTTATTGAATTTGGTTCTAAATATAAATCGTACGATTAGATTTTCTCTTACGAAACGAGAGTGCAAAAGCGTATCGGCGAGGAGAAAACTGCAAAAAATGCGTTGGCGTTGAAAAGTTAATTTGACTTTGCATGATCTATTTTTAATTAAAATTACTTGCGTTTACCTCCACCACTGTACGCTTTAATGAACACTTTGAAATGTACGTTTTATATTTCTAAATCAATGTCATCAATGTTACATATGTCTCCTACTGAAAATATGTATGAATATAATAACCATAGAAGATAACATTTTTTTGTTATACTGAAAATTACATTTAAACACCTGCTCAACAAATTGTATAACAAATCTCGTATAATAGCGAAGAAACAACGTTGGATTTGCCGAATATTTCAATGTACAGAAATACATGTAAATCGAATTATTCAATAAAAATTGTGACGTATACATTTTTTATGTCGACAGGGAAGAGATATATGACGGTGTAACTATATTAATATTTAGTTCCGTGACACAACGTGAAAATTTTATTTGCTCTTTATAAATCCAGAATATAAAAATGTTTACATAAAAGTATAACAATTGTTCTTGCTACGCAGTTTTCTAGCGTTCTATTTATTTTCTCACGTTCAAATAATTCGTTAATACAGTAAACACTAGTTTGCTCCGCGAAACGGTATGCTTCTATTTGCGACTTCACGTGCCGTACAATTCTTATAATAAGAAACATTGAATTAATTACAAGTAAAGTGAACAACACTTCCAGGAATAGCATCGTCGGTTATACCAACTGGCACATCGCTAAATATTTATCCGTTTTATTTCAAAGAAGTAACACCGCAGTACTCTCCTAAAGCTAGAATTATTGCGAAAAACAATTTCCTCCATTAACGAAAATCCCGTGTAACAGAATTTTCGAAATTAGCTTAAAGTTTCTGGAGTGCTGCAATGCAAACAAGGTAACAAACTTGTCGGAGTGAAAAGTAAATAAATGGATGGGTAACGTGGAGAAAATCGAATGTAGGAAAAGTGAAAGAGCAAGGAATGAAAAATGGCGAAAAAGATAAATAGAGCGATAGCGCTCTTCTCTCGCTATACATAATATATATATGCGTATAATGGAGACAGGCCGGCGGAAGAGGAGAAAAGTCTTGGAGGAGTACGTAGGAACGGAAATCGGGAAGGGAAATGGAAATGAGCTGGTTGAAAGTAGAGATTCATATGTACGTGTATATAGCGTAATACTGCCGGATCAAGGTTTTTCCGTTCGCGAAAAAAGAGGAACAGTTTTATGAAAGTAGCTGGCAGTTTCTTTACAAAAATTATGCCCTTCGATGCTTGTTGGCAATGCCGGGTTTCCTCGATATCTGGATATTTACATCTGCCCCTACTGCCTGTATTAACATTAAAAAAGAGGTACACAAAAAATTGAAGAGTATCACAATACAGACCTTTCCCCGCCAAAACGCCAACCAACCTTTGCGTCTGTGATGTGTCAACATGAAAGAAGCGTACATGAGGTATATCCCATATTAATTTTCGACACCGAGCGAGTTGACATTTAACACCGAGTTACATATACGTAGTTTCCAAAGCAGGACAATTGCTTTTTATCGTAGGCTTTGCGAAAGCAAACACTCGTATACGATGAGAGCATCGTTCGTTTGAACGAAATGGCCAAGATGAGGGAAGGCGCGAAATTACACGCCATTTGCGATTGCGATTACGCAGAGATGTATGATTACACGAAAGTATGAAATAAATAGACCGCGGCCTGCATCGACCTTCCGCGCGGCTCTCAATGAAATTGAAAAAGGCAGTTTTACGCTCAAACACTTTTCGGCAATAACCGGGGATTACTCGTCCAAGTGTTTCGTCAATACACGTTGCTATTTTTCTACGATCCAAAGTTCTTGAAATATCATCTTTATGGAGAAAGTCATTAGTGACTCGACTCCGTGAGAAGCGTATTCGAAGTGTAGTCTGTCTTTGTTGCGTCTATATGGAACATTAAAAAGGAGAGGCGAAGGGAGAGGGTTGGATAAAAGCAAAAGTAGACAAACAACAGATGGATGAGTAAATGCGAGCGTGGAAAAAAGCTGGAAGTATAGGTGCAAAAAGGAGCCGGGAAAGCTTGGGTATCGGAGCCCGGCGATGTTGGCGGCGGCGGCGACGTGGAGAGCAGCGCATGCTCATGGCCACGATGTCCTGGAGACTATTTATTGATCAACGATCGGCGGTATACATACGTAACCATATGCCCCAGGTACTACACCGGTTCGTACGATACTGCTCGGAATGTGACTGACCGTGCAAGACGTTTTACACCGACGGCAATTGTTTCTCTCTATTCCTGGACTGAGCATTTATTAATTGGACGACAGGGAATGTTCGCTCATTATTTATGTTTACAGGAACCACTTACTCCTTTCGCCTATAAATACTCGTACCGAACGGTGTAACTTGGAACTAATGAATTATTCACTCGCTGTTCCACGCGAGACTAATTACGATCAACATGTATATTAATATTTCGATACTGCTTTTATTCGCGACAGATTATTCCTTGCCGCTTGCTTTTTAATCTGCACGTTAACGAAGTCACCGCTCGTCGAGGCTTTTGCTTTTCCAATGGAGCGACATACTTTCTTATCCAGTAATTTGACAATTCACAATGACGAGAAGTAATATCGTTAATTAAAAAATGATCGTTCCTTTCCAGTCACAATGACATCCCGATAGTGAAAATCTGTCAAGTCTACGGTTTCTATATTACCGTGGTCATCGGTTAACCGTGACCATAAAAACGTGAATACGATTTTTTTGTTGTTCCTGTATTAGTCATATGTCTGTCTCGCCCACGTTTCGCTCTTTTTCAGCAAAGAGGAAACTTCGTGAAATATTTGCGACTGTTTAAAACGAACGTTACTAAAGTATTGTAACTTTCGTTACTATGAAAAAACAAGCGCATTATTTTCACTCAAAATTTTCATATTTATTATTTCCATAATTTATTTTTGTCATAAAATGCTTTCTCTTTTTCGTCGTCGTTGACAGAATTATTCCGATCGCCTCTGCCTGTGTAATACCGATTCCGGTCTCCGGTATCACGTAATGTTACGTACGCGCGTCTGACAAAGGCAGGTGTTTATAACCAAGTAAATGACAACATCAGTAGGGAATTGGTACATGGTCATAATTTGGGACAATGCGCTAACACACGACAATTGTTAATTAAGTTAACGGTCGTGAAAAGCTCGCTCATTTTAATTTTAATGACGTTGTTGCATAATAAAATTAACATGTACAATGTACATATACATATATGTGATGCAAAGTAATATATAATAATACATCAGGCATTATATATATATGTATTATATATACATAACAGACACGTTGAATGCGATATATTGCATAGAATAAATATACGTATTTTGCTGCGTTAACCTCTCATTGGTGACAATACCGATAAGAAAAACGGAAATATACATGTGCACGTCCATGAATAACAAGGTTAACTATAAATATTGACAAGCCAATCATAGATACAAATAGTCGGCCTTATATGGAAAGTCTACTGTGTCGAATAAGAACACATGTCACATACAGATAGGGAAGAGCACGTAGAAGCGTCAAGTTAGGAGGATTGTGTCGCAACGTCCGATGTCGATTCAGAAATTGCATTTCTCGGATAAGCTTATTTTACCGGAATCGCTGAACGCTATTCAGGCATTGATGAAATTAATATGACTGCTTCGGCGAACAGTCGGGAAAGTTACTCTCATCGTGATTTCTACGAAATTCCCTTCATTGTTCCTCTTCGTCCGAAGTATTCAACTTGACGGTGACATTTCTGGAATTTTTTCATTTCGCGGAAACGGGCTAATTGTACTGCACTTTCCTTCACTTTGACATTTACCGGTGGGAGAAAAATTTCGCGCGAAAAGAAAAAAGTGCCTTTTCTCTGTTTTCCCTTACCGTTTCAGTGTAGGCTGACTACTCGTCAAAGAGAACGGCCCACACGTGATTCGGGACCACTTGCAAAAGGAATTGCGAACATTTTGCAACTTCACGAAATTCTCATTGGACCAACTGAAAGACCTTCAATCTTATTCGTTACGTTAAATTACGTCCGTCCATTGTGTCACAAACCGGTCGAGTGCTCGTAGATTAGAAGTCTGAATTACACGAGACGTAAGTTCACGGAAAAATGCGATTTCGTAGGTGGGATTTTTCAGACAAAAGGACACAGCAGGATATGACAAGAGTTCGAGCACCAGGCGGAAGCGTGCACGCGAGAGCGCGCAGGTTCCCTGTTATTGTAAACCATTTTAAATTGAGTGCGGGATTAGACAAGTGCCTCCACGAGTGAAACGAATATCAACGCACTCTTCACGCGCATCGTCGTTCCGTGCGACTTGTTGTTGGCCCTGCTCGTTGGGGAGGTACGAGCGCATGCCGGAAGTGAATTGAATAGACCTTTGTCACGTTTCCGGATGGATATGCGTGCACGTGCTGGAGAACGACACAAAATATCATTGAATCAAGTACTGTACTCTTTGTTACTCCCCTCCGTAAACTATTTCTCAACAAATGGTTCTTCGTGATGCGTAGGAGTGCGCAAAAAATAAGTACATTAATTGCTTTCGATATTGACGCATTAAATGTATAAATGCTTAAGCGGTGTAAATATATTAACTTGCCCTGTATTGACGTATAAAACTGACTAGGACCAAATTGGTAAGACATTAGGTAACATTACGTGTACGTTAATTAATTATTCATGTTTCCAGTATTAATCCTAATTCCAGCTCAATTCCAATATTATCCCGATGGTGCCAGATTGTGTATCTCCCGCATCAACCTGCAATTAAGGTACGCAAATACTGGCTGAATCCACAGTGTAAGCAATATTCAGTATATCGTATTATTTACAACACGTTTTGTTACACTTGAATAATACATTTTCTCGACTGATCAATGTCAGTTTATGTAATAATGTACACGATCCGTTATCCAAAATATATCATTCGTGTCTAAGAAACGAACGTGTCAGTCATTGGTGGGACAATGCAATTGAAGGTTACGTAAGGTTGTTAAAGTCGGGCAGAATTATGATTTAACGACGGGGGTGAAGAAACGAGAGAAATAAAATGCTTTACGTAACAATGCCTGGGAACATTTCCGTAATCCGCTGCTCGTTTCAATTTGCATGAGAGATATCATAAGTGTTATTATCGCGAAAAATATGTAAACACACGGTAAATCAATCCGCTGTTAAATTCGGATTTATAACGTTCGCTGTTTCATTTGCATTCTGGAATGTCGTAAGGTAGTAGTGGAACTCGAATAAAATCGATGTTTGCGAATAAGTCGAGTGGGCGGCTTGAATTACTCGAAATGAATCTTAACAATGAATAAATTGAAGTAGGAAAGTGTACTGTTAATTAGAACCGTTTTGCGAGACCGACGTCTGGCTCAAAGTTCAGGAGCCGTCTTATATAAGTAGAAATTAAGCGATCGTCTTAAATTACACAGGCAGGGCCTTTGGCCCGCGATGCTCTCATTTTAAATTACCCGGTTCAGCCGTGCTTCGTGTGAACGACCGTGACCACCGGGAAATCTACTGCCAGACATACACACGCGCGCGCGCGCGCGAGCTTTTCCGTTTTACTCGTAATCGTCGTACACACTCGCAGATACTTCGCACACAAGGCAAAACGACAATTCGGCGCAAAATCGCTCTTTCGTCAACCTTACGCAACTCCGATGCCCAAACTGGAGTCATCTTCAGCGAATGTAACCGTTCGGTATCTGTAACGGAATAATATGACAGCACGATATTAGGGAAAATAATAAAATATTATTAATTTGTAAATTAAACAATTTATCATTATATTATCAATTTATGTCCATAAAAGGGTTAATTTTCAACAATATATTTATTTCGTCCATAATCAGTCCAACTTTATTTCTACAAAATGGCAAAAAATGCGTACGTTTCGTTACGAGAGAATAATTATGGAATACTATATTGAAATATACGAATGCGTTTATTGCAGGGGAACGTGCCGATCACGAACATGCAACCCGCTCGGTAAAGAGCATCATCGTTGATGACGTTACCCCTCCTTCAGCATATTCGATTCTTTCGTTGTTTTCAAGAATCGTACTATTTCTTCGTCTCGCATGACCTTTCGAGCGAATCATAGGTGCGCGCGGGCGCAGACACACGAGTATGAAAAAGAAGTACGATTGGCACATACGAACGACAGTGGAGTGTATTCGCCGTTTGCTCAAGTGTATATGGCACATACTTGGACGTACCACGGCCCTCTCACTCGCATTATGTGAGATTACGGGATTATGACAATAGGCGAGAGAAATCGTTACGACCAATAAACGATGCACGTGAACCGGTGGAAGACACTTGATCGTGAAAAACGCTGGCAGTAAATCGATCATGTGATTCTCTTATGCTACCGTACGGGCCAATCAATTACCCGAGAGAAACTTTATTCAGGTGTCTATATTATTCTGTCTCGAGCGAAACTTCTGCAAGGGTAATGGTAAAAACCGAGAAATTTCTTAACAAAAAATCATTTACCTACAATTTGATTAAAACAATTAAACTGTACATTATTGTTATTTTTTTTTAACTTTATAATTCGTCATTTTGCATACGTTAGAATAAATTAGATTAGTTGTTAAATCAAGCTATAGATACGAAATAAAATGAATGTCCTTTTTTTGGGATATACACATGACTATTTTTTTCATCGAGATTTTCCTACCTATAAACTTTCTCATTTTTATAACACTCCTTTCTTAGCCTGTACTGATGAAGAGCATTCTTTGAAATGAGAATACATAGCAAATACTCTTACGTATGTGTATATATAGTACAAAAGGAAATTATTGATTGCGCTTGAGCGGAAGGTCCTTTGCGGCTGATTTACCGTCTCCGCGTTAGGCTACAACTCCGACTATCTCATGCGAACGAATTATAAGTATTCGTATACTTCATGGCCGTTCTACCAAATCGAGTGTGCGAATGTTCGCGTGTACCTTAAAATACTGCCTCAAATCGTCATATATGTGAATCTGTGTTGTATTTCATTTAACCGTCGCACTGTAAATATCGTATTATAGGCGATTTTTGTTGTAGCATATAATTTCCTTCTAAAGGCATCGAAATCCCGACAAATTTGACGTTGCTTATAGAATCCGCAAAATATAAGACTACGTCATCAGTGAGCAGTGAGTCAGAAACAGGTTTCTTCGTTGCCGGCTACTAAACGATTGGACCAACTATTACGCATTGTCGTTGTGTTGTTATTGTCCAGTTAATGGTATTTCAGTGTCTTATTTATACACGCCTGCGTTACTCGAGTAATCAGACAACATATCAATTGTTTTAACTCTTTACTGTTTTCGCACTCGGATCTGACATGCCATAGATATGTGTGTATATATGTTTATAGAATTAACTCCTCTCATGCACGTACCTCCAAGAATTAAATACACGTACTTGAAATATGTCGCGTAAAATTTGTTGGATGATTTATTACGTTTTAAATGAACAATTAAGAGTAATTTTAATTACGTATAGTAAATGTGAGGTTTTCCCATAAATGTAACAGTAGATGAATTAAAATAGAAAATTGTTTTTGTAATTTATATATGTTATAAACATACTTTAGCCTATAATTTTCATTTTTCGAGATAAGCAGCGGTTACATTGTCATCGATCGAAAATTTATCTGACCATTTAATTCGAAATTAGTATAATTGATTTAAGAAATTATATTTAATTCTGATAAGTGACTTCTATTAGTACTTTTATAATGAAATAATGATAAGTGAACCGATTTTCAAATGTTTTGATCGATTAAAATTTTGTCATTGAGTTATTTAGACAGTGTTTACAACCGAAGGAATATCGCATTCGTAGCATCTGCGAGTAATCGTCTATATAGATCGAAAAGTGCTTTGTCAACATAAACACATCAAATATGGAATGCGAGTACGAATAACAAACTTAGTAAACGCATTGATTACATGCTTAATTACATGCTTAACTAATGTATTTTTATCCGTCTGAAATTACCGTTTTACGACACTATTATCCGTGTATATCCGCTTAATCATAAATGGATCCATTACGTTTACGCCGGTGCATATGTATATATACGCATACATTAATGAAATAAATTGCATTTGTGCAGTTGGTACAAAGCGATCAAGTCAGCGATAGAGGTTATAAATATGACAAAGAATAACCGACACGAGGTTTAAACGTTGTATACAAACTCGTGATTAATAAATTAAAGTTTACGATAAAGACATGGTCTCCTCAAACGCTGAAGCAATTAAATTAAACGAGATTTATAATCCCATATAAATGTTCGTTTCATTCCTGACAAAGTAGGAAGTAAATTTGTTCTCGAAAACTTAATTTCCCAAGATATTCGATTATATTTTCAAAACAAGCGTGTTCAAATTCACACGAAAACCCTCGTTTATTGTCGCGGTGTGATAATTTAAATGAAGTGTTTAAAAGTTGGTCACACTGAATTCTCATTTTCTCAATTGTTCGTTACTAATGCCATTGCAGTGCGAATGGTTCAATCGTCATCAAAGCTTCTTCTCGTAAGATTGGGAATAGCGAAGCTAAACTGGGAAACCGGTTCGAAACCGGCAACTTTCCCCTACACGCGCCTAGTGCATCGCGAATCGCACCTTTCTAACTAATCGGCTCCGCGACAGGGTCCGATTAGTTAGAAAGAAGGATGCGTAGCAGTGATCGCTGATCATCCGAGGTGATCGGCAGTCGGTCGTTCGCGACTGTTCCAACGTACAAACCGCCTCCCGAGCGAGAGAGAAAGGTAGCGCGCACACGTACGCACTCGGAACCTATGCGAACAGAAGAGAAAGAGATAGAGCGAGAAGGAGAAGGAAAAAGGGTATTTCGGGCGGGGCGCAGTGCGTGCGAGAAAGAGTAGCACGTTGGAACGGCGGTGAGAGACGAGGAACGGGAGGAGGAAAACACGGAGCAGGAGGGGCAGGGGGAAGGGGCATATCTCGGAGCGTAAAACGTAGCACGCTGTCTCGTGGCGTCTCAGTCGCAGGATCGCACGCGCGTCGCACGAACGTGTTAGGTAATTTTCTTCCAGCGCACTCCTGACAAACTTACTCGGACATAAAAACACTGTTGCTGCTTGTTCCAAATTGCGCACACTTGCAGGAGTGTGTAAACAAGTGGTTGCCACTCAGTCGTACGGTGTATCCGACGGTGACGCTCAACTTCTCTGCCTTTCGTTTCCAACTGTACATCGCTTTTTGGCATCGATCGCCGCGAAATCGTGCAAATGTCTGTTTGAGCAGGAACGATATCGCGTATCCAAGTGCGGCGAACGATTCGCAAGAAAGAGTTACGGCGGGTCAAAGACTGGCCGGTCAGCGGCGCGCGCCTGCGCATCGCGCTGCCGCGGGAAATTCGAAGAGGAGCAGCGGGTGCGTATCGTCGGATATGATTGATACAGTGTGCTCGAGTCATCGGACACTGCGGGTAGAAACGAGATAAGAAGCATTTGCATTGACTCTTGTGTGCCGCGGTGTTGGCAGTGGCTGCAGCAGAAGAAGAGAAAAGGAAGAGAGGCTAACGGCTCGGCGGCCGGTGCACGAAGAGACAAGAGGGTCATGCGTATGACGTAAGGTAACGGATCCATGCGGACATGTAGCATTTATAGGCACGTATCTAAGTACGTGCGACGGTTACGCCACTCGACGACTGCCTTTTTTATGCACTGCTGCGATTTGTCACGACATCTTTCGCTGTTATTATTTTCATACGCCACGCCAAATATTATCTCTCTCAATTTTTCTTCAAACTTAACAAAATTAATTAATTAGTCTTTTTGTTTACACTGTGCAAATATAATTTAGCGATTTACATAATTTGCTGTATCTTGTTCAAAACTTATGGTAATTGAAATGTAACATTTTTAAACCAAAAAAAAAGAATTAACTGTTCTTTCTCCGGTACAATGTTATTTGTCGTGACATTTGTTTCGACGGCTGTCCGCAGAGCCATAAATCACAAATGCTTCGACATTTTACCGAATTGCGAAACAAACATGAGAGGCCAGTACAATTCCACACTTATGCCTCATTTCCATAAGAAACGTTTCGCACGCGGTAAGTCTTAGCTTCGTACTCAGGTCATTCTGACAGTGACATCGACAGATAAATAATAATTTACACAAGCGTGGATAAGTTAATTGGGAGCCACGTACCGGGTATAGCGGTAGAATCCATTCCCGTTCAATAAATCCTACTATAATCTTTACCACGTTTCGCAAAACATCTGTACACACCGCTAAGAAAGATATATATAATTTTCCTCGACGAGTATCTCGTTAAGCGCCGTAGTAAATTGGTAATGTCATCTCGCTCGAAACGGTAGTTGTATTGTTGTGTACGTATACACTTATCTCGGTGCGTGATATAGTACTTTGTCTACGCTTTTCGCCAAAACGAAGTAAACAAGTTTTATCTACCGGTATATATTTTATTTCCAACTTTGTTATTAGACTTCCGATCATCGTTCCGCGCCAAATAATATTCTCCAGAACAGTTCAAAACAATATTTTTGTTTACTATTCCTGAAGCAACATTATACTTCCAGTTAAAGTGAAATATTCAGTATATTTATCTTTCGCTTGGTTCATTTTTTTTTTATCAACGTTCATCGTAACGTTGACCTGTAACAAAGATCTTTTCGCGATAAAGAGGTATAATATCAAACGTTTTATCGGTCGATTGGCAACTCCGGAGACTTCTTCATACGAGATATTAGAGTTGGCGTACCTTTCGGTGACAAGGGAGAGTAGCTGTATCTCGCATGGTGTTGCGTCGCGTTATGCGTTTCAACGCGTTTCGACGCGTTTGCTTACTACCTGTTGTAGCAACCGCGTTCCCACGGTAGACCTTCCACGGCTGCCCCCTCCCCTCCGCCACTCGTCAGTGTGCGAGCTCTGCGTTTTGTAAGTAAACAGCATTCGCGCTACTTGCGACGTCCCCTGCGTCCAAAGGGGAGGAGAAGGGAAGGAAAAGAGAAAGAGGGAGAGACCACACGAAAGCATTGTTTCAGAGGCATGCGAATGAAACGGGGAAGAACAGGCGTGTTCTCGAAAGGCTCTTTTTTTCGGCTCGTTTGATCCACCTGTGGCGCATCGTAATACCCGGGGCTAAACCCTGTTCCCTCGGCGGCGAAAAAACAGGTTTTTTTTATCGAGGGGAGTATCGACACTCGCTCCTTGTTTCTCCCCGTCTCGCCTTATCGAGCTTCGTGTTACGTAACTTTCGTTTACATCTGTTTGCCGATTTCGCGAGGTACGTTTTTATCGGCCATGGTAATTAGCAAAACGACCGTTTCTTTTCTCCTGCTCGCTTCCACGATCCTGCACAAGCAGCTCCGCGAAAAGTGAAGCAAAGGTCAAAGGAGCACGAGTGGAACGAGCTTTCTATTTTTGTGGAAACGATGATTATCTGGCGGTTTTTTTATTTAATGCAGACGCTTCCCGGATTTCAGTGGTAGCTGACTCAGATTGTACTTCTCATGAATTTTTAATTCAAATTAGTCGAGAAAATTTAAACTTTTTTCTCGTTTCTTCATTTTGTTTGTTTCGTTTGAAAACACCTTCAGCTTTGTCGCTTCAACGCTGGTATGTTAATAAACGCGAAATCAAGTATTCTTGCCAGTTTGTGAAAATAAGAATTTCGTATTTTGTATTTTCCAAATAATTTTTTTTAAGGTGCGTATATATTTTTTTACCACGAAGAAATTAAAGTTGGGATGATGTTAATGAAATGATGTTCCACGAGAGTATAAAAAAAAGTAGATTTGTCGGAACACTTTATTTTAAGCGTATTTACATCCTCTACAAGTACGTGTAAACACATACCAACACAACCTCACTACTACCGACATGCCAACGTTTCAACGTACCCTTCTCACGGCAAGCTAATCCCAATCTTCTACAACACAATTTTTTTAAAATCCTAATCCCACAATGGAACAGTTCCCACCGTTACACCCAATGAATACACTCGAAATAAATACTTGGCTACAAAAGAGAAAAACGAGAAAACAAACGTATATGTCTTAACGCTGAAAACAACATTTCTATCGTGATTCACCATTTATCGTCAGAATGCGATAATTATGATTTATTATGCAGGTATAAGACGCGAAGTATGCAACACTTAACGCGGCACAGATTAGATAACATCTCTCATTTTACCGCGCAAAATCGAATTCCCGTTTTGCGAAGTGATAAGAAGTGCCACACGGAACTAATGAGTGATGCGTCGGTAAAAAGAAGCCGAGCAGAAAGCGCGCGACTCATGAATAAAAGATGGGTGCGATGGTTGATGCTTCATTTCGCGCTC